>VWYI01001443.1:0-107990 GCA_013399455.1 Anthoscopus minutus | reverse complement strand
CCTGCTAAACAAGGAAAAAAGCTGACAATGAAAATACTTTACATCCTTTCCTGTAAAGGTTAGAGCTAAGGAGGAACAAGAGCCATTGCTGGCAATAAGGGAATCCAGTGCATTTATAAATCAGTGCTCCCACCTTGCCATAGAATGAAAGATAAATATGGGCAGCAGTTTCTTTCCTACAGGGCATTCAGATGGTATGGCAAGTCTAGGAAGTTTTCAGTACAAATCCTTGGTGAGCACCAGCTGCTAGAAAGTAGTTGGCATAGTAACTAATCATTTTGTCTAGTGTGGCAGCTCCCAGCACCCTGCTGACTTATGTTCAGGCACTCAGAAAAACACAGAACATTTTCTTTGGCACACTATGGGCTTCTTCCATCCCTAACAATAGGTCCTAGATTGGGGCTGGCTACAGAGCAATGATAAACAGAGTGGGATGAAGCCCAGGACGCTGGGGTCCTGGCTGGGATGCAGGAGTTTTGGGCCTCTCACTTGCCTTGAGGCCTTTCTTTGTCTTTCTGACTCTTTCCTTCCCCTGAGCTTCAAATGCAATAAATTAAAATCTGAAAAACAGAGCAACAAGTCTTTGAGAATGGTTCACT
Organism: Anthoscopus minutus; assembly: GCA_013399455.1. NCBI lineage: Eukaryota > Metazoa > Chordata > Aves > Passeriformes > Paridae > Anthoscopus > Anthoscopus minutus. The sequence continues at coordinate 107,391 of VWYI01001443.1, read as the reverse complement.
CCTGGCCTCTGCTCTTATCAGGAGTGTCTATGAATGAGTGACTTCGGTGTAGTTTAGTCAACAAGAGTCTACATTTTAGCAAGACCGGTAGCTCTTCAGTGTTGGAACATAGAAGCCTCTAAAAATCTTCTTTGTAACATAGTATAAGCTGTTTTACAAAGGTATAGTTTCACAAAACACTAGGGGCAAAACCAAGTATTTTAAATACTCCTAAGAGAGCTAAACCTGGGATTTTGTAGATCTGAGGCACCAGGAGCCATCCAGAACTCACCATGGTACAGGTTCTTGGAAACAAGGAAGGGGCAGGAGGCAGCTGGCCTGCATAAAATGAAGATGTCATCACCTGACCCGCAATCTCCTTTTGTACTCTTCAAGAGAAGCTAAGGAAAAACTTCTAAAGTTAATGAGTGTCTTGTTAAGGCTGCATTGGCACAATAAACCTGCTGAACTGCATTTTGGGTTCAAATCCAGTTCAAAGTGAAAAGTATAATCTCCCATGGTAGACGTGTTGTAAAGATGCAGGGGAGTTTCTGTCACAGACCATCAATCAAACTTTCCTCTACTATTGATGAGGCATCATGAAATAGTTTCAGCCTTAGTTCTTCAGCGCCCTCTCTTCCCAGCAGCTCAAGCTACTTTTCCCTACAGAAGGGGCTCTTACCATCAGTATATTTGTGTCACAAGAAAACAGAAGATGCATAATATCTATGCACAAAATCTTAGGACTGAGTTGGTTTAGGCAAAAAACACGAAAAGTTTTGTGCATTTAACTACAATTTCCAAATCCATTTACATGTTAACTGTAAGAGCTACCAGAGGTACAATTCAAGCATTACAGAACATTTCAATACGCATAATATCTAGCAAATGTCAGGAGTCCCCCTCTGCTATTCTCACAATTCTCCCTTTCAGCCAAGAGAACTGATATTGTTGTAAGAATTTTACTCAGAAACAAATATGTGAGCAAAAGCATCTAGCTCATCTCCTTGTGCTGCAGGATCAACATGTTTCAGTGGCTGCAGGAGTCCATGTGTCACACTCAGCTGCAGAACTTCACAAGTAGATATGCATTCAGCATCAAGAATTTTCCCCAATATTCCCAATTAAGCTTAAGTTTTCACTGTTTTAATATGTGACATTCCTCTGATTTCAGGACTAAACCTTCACTACCAGAACTATGCCTCCTTTGAGCTCAGCCAGCCTTGGCACACTTAGCTCCCTTCTTTTTCCTCAACTCGATCCCTTCTGGCCTTGATTGCACATTGCTTTTCTGTGAACTTTTTCCACTTTATTATTCCAGATGTGCATGCACAATAGCTACACAAGGAAAGCCCACTGCCTTCTTGCTCCTTCACGTTTTCCTACAACTATTACCAAAGTCCACAGGCCTCCTTTTCTGCTATACATTGCTGTATAACTTGTATCCTGTTCCCTACCTTCTGAAAATGATGCTTGCTGTTTCCTCACCATTGATAAATCCGAGTTTTGGAACGTAAGTATTTTCTTATAACAAAGTCGATGCAGATCAGGAATTAAGTGCCTTTAGCAACCTAGGTCTTCATATACAGGCAAGGTCATGAGTATTAAGCGTCCAACCTGCTAGGTTAGAAATGAGGTGCAACAAAACAGCATTCTAATAGTCTTGGATGTGAAGGGCAGAATGAGATTATGGAGCACTGGAAAACTTCTTCAGGAAAGGCCTAACATACCTCAGCTACTCCTGGATTTAGCTGGTATTATCAATCAGAAGCACTAAACGTGCCAGTCTCAGCAAATCAAATCAAATATTTACCCTTCAGTGAAGACAATTTTTGTTGAGCCCCTATTAGCATCCTTGGCGTCATGCAGGTTACAAAATACTATCAGTCTCTCTGATCTGGGCAATACTTGGCAGGTAAGTAACACTTGCTTTTTTTCTTCTCTTTACACATGGCAGCTCTGAAATTCACTAGCAGAAAGGCTGAATCAAGAACATAACCAACAGCCAGCTAACTGCAAAGTTCAGTGTCTTCATCCTATTGTGGCTCATCAGGTCACTGGAAAGGTAATGAAGGTAACTGAGCATATCCCCCCTAAGCAGATCACTTGGATCACTAGACGAACAAAATCACACAGCCTTTCTACCCCCAATTAGTGCAAACACAGGGTTGAGCTTTACTGAGTGGAAGGCTCTTCTGGCTTCATGTTTCTTGCACCTATTTCCACACCTGCAAACATAATTAGAGCCTGTAAAAATATTTTAACAGCAAGACATACATACAGTAAAGCTAAAACAGAAACCTGGTATCATTTTGTTGTCATAAGAAACCTGCTTTACTCTGACATGCAACTACCTGAACTGTGTTGTTTGGTCCCACACACTCCAATCCCAGTTTTAAAGTAATAATTAAATAAGGAAGTTCAGACAGAACAGTGTGGACCAAATAAATTTACCTCACTGTACTATCTGCATCCGCTTTTATTAAGGTAAATCATTCAGACTAAGAACATGTATTAAGTGCAATCTTAAACTTGATTGCTTATCCTAGTCCAGGCAGAGTTTCTGGTGTGACTATACAGTACACTTCATAGAATCCAGAGTATCTGAAAATTAGATGCATTATTGCACCATTTATAGGTGGGAAAGGTATTCCTCACTGAGAAGGCTCCACTGTAAAAGCCTAGCATGCATCAAGTGGACGAAACTGATGGACATGAGTTGTAACAACATTCTTCTACTTTTTCACTGTAGAAAAGTTTATTGAAAACCAAACTGAAAAAGACTTGCAGGGCTCTACTTATTTCTAGACATAAAGCCTTTTCTAGTGCTTTATGCAAGCACATTTTGCATTTTACAGGTTGATAGAAACAGTAGAACACAAGGATGAAGACAGTAAATGGGCACTGCTATGTGTCTAGAATATGCTTTTGACTGAGCCTGTAATTAAAGTCACTAATCTCTCCTGAAAACCCTACCTCTCTCTAGAGAGGCAGGGGTTAAGTCAGGACCACTGAATTAGCCCTGCACCCTGTAATGCCTTTGTAAAGCCACACATAGGGTTTACAGGGAAAGAGTGAGACTGTAGCTGCTGTCCCAGCCAACATTTGGTTCCTATTACAGTGAATAAATCTCCCCCTCCTCCTTTTCTTTACTTACCCCCTTTTTATATTAAAAGTCCATCACACACATTTTTTTCCCTTTCATATTTTCCATTAAGCTTCCTCCTGCATACGCTTTCCCAAAGCATGGTGCTCTTTGCTGTACATGCTCAAGCAGCAGCTGCAAGATCCCAATGAGTAAGAAAAGAGGGAATGAAGAAAGCAGATCAGGCTCCTCTTTAAATCCCAAGAGGCAAATGAAAAGTTACAATTGGGTATCTAGAGCACTTGAGAAGAATAAACAAATAAAAATCAGGCTGTTGAGTTTTGCAGGGTTAGAATTCATGACATGGGGGAGTGTAATCAAAGCCCTGCCCAGAGCTAAATGCCCCTGCTACCATCAGTATCCCAAAAGACATAGCACAAGATGGTGTTATACTAGAGGGCCTTAAGGATTCCTTAGGGTTGTACTGTCCAGATCTCATACCATTTGAGGCCTAAATAAAGATTTTTGTGCCATATGACCAAGTAGTAGAGACATCTCATGCACTTGATTTTGGCTATTTGTTGTCTAAATATTAAATATCCAGTACACTAAAACCTCTGAAGAGCATGTCAAGCCTCTAAATTCCACAAAATTTGCATTGAAATTAATTAAAGCAACTAACTTAGCTTGACATGAATACAACTATCACCTTGTTATGTGGTAGATGAAGACTCCCCTATGAGTGTCTCTTAGAGAAGATTTGATAAATCTGGCAGCTTAGATGGTCTGTCTATGGGGACAATGCAGCTGAAGTATACAGTTGCCTGACATCATGACTATACATATCAAGAATCACAGTTAGATAAGAGAACTTCACAAAAGAAGCAATACCTCTACATTAATAATCTGTATGCCTAAAGGGAAAGACAAAATCTGTTCTGCACTTCCTGAGCAAATATCTACAAATTCACCTAATAAGGGATTGTGGAAAGTGTCACCTGAAAGCCAGCTGGCCACAGTTATATTAAGATAAATGTTCCAGGTAAAATGGGTAGAGAAACAGCATGGCACCAGTAAGACACATCTGGTATGCTACAATTCAATAACACAGCTGAAGCTGTGTGATATCTAGCTGCTGAAATCAAGTAGAAGAAGACAAAAACTACAAAATGAGAACTGAAGATCACATCTCTGGATCATTGCTGTGAGGTTGGAGGCTTGTGGTTGGTTAGTAGTCTCTTGTTCCTGAGTAATTCCACAAGCCCTGATNTATCAACCTACATCCAAAGGAATGAAGCTGAGTTAGTTTCCCAGTAAAAAGATAGACTTGCACAGTTCCCTAAGCCTGACAATACTCACATGGTAGCCAAAGCAGTGCCTCTAGCATTCTTATCTGCCCTATGTTAGAAACCCAATTCCATATGTATACATAGTTTCTGCTTTCCTTTTCCCTCAAATGGATTTCTCTAAGGTATAAAGGTATAACATGAAATAGACTGTATCCAAGGGTGATCCCACCTGTTAAACTGATTTTTTTTTCCTCCTCAGGTTCCTTTCACAGTTGTGCTGGAGCTAAGGGCGAATTCTTTTACCTCCATCTCCTGTACAAAGATTGATTCACCTGCTGTGGCCCCCTGAACATTTAACAACAGACTAGAGAAAGAAGTGACTATGTCTGTGACAGCACACACTTCCTCAAGCCTGTAAGAAAGTAGTTATGTAAAATACAATCGGGGGATGTTTATGGAATATACTCAGATACACAGAGAGAATCTAGCATGGGTTGTTGCCTATTGGAGAAGCTGGCCCAGTGACTGGATACACTGCATAGGCAAGACCATCCTATCCCACACATTACAGAAAAAGAAAAAATAAAAGAAAAAAGGCTACTTATACAGAGACCACAGATACTATCTATGACAGACTTTAAGCCAACCTAAGAGGAGCATGGCACACTGACACCAAAGCAACATCAGGTGTGTGGTGCTAGTTGTTTTACAGCTAGTTGTTTTTTGGTTTTTTTTTTTTAATCACTGCAGGCCTCATTGATGGCAACAAAGCACTGTATTTGTATTGTAAAAAGTAAGTGCTATTTTTCCCTCACTCCACCCAACTTCCTTAGAGGTAATGGAAGATACTTTACAAAAGTGCTTATTATTTCAACCAAGGTAGCACAAATTCCCAGCTACAATTTTCTCAGGCTAAAAGTGACAGAAGTGTTCCAGGTCTGTAGCGCTCCTTCTAAGAATCCTCAAGAGACAGCCTTACTTGGAGGAAACTGCTTTTCAGAAAAGAGCAAATACGTTGTGTTTTGTTGACAGCTAAAACGCAGCCTAAGAAAAACCTTCAGAACAGAATGGCAGGTTCAGTTTTGATTTAGGTGTTATCAATTTTTACCATGGTAAGATAAAAAAATTTAGAAATTCTGGAGCCAGCACTAGAACAAAGGCAAAAAACCAACAGTGACATTTCCTTCCCAAAACTTTCTATGCATCTATCCCCCTTTATTGCCTGGGTGGTGACATACCAGAATTGTATTATAAAGAACAGCAAGAAAAGACTAGAAATGCTTGTATTTATTTATACAATCTTACCTGGAAAAGTTAGTACTGCAGAGCAAGAATCTCCCCATTTTTTTTGACTTTGTCCTCCAGACAAAGAAGTGCATTGCCTTGCCAAAAGAGATCATTCCAGTTTACCAAAATTTTGGCCTCTTTGTTTTAAACTACACAGAATAGAGTTCCCCTTTTAGTCCTACTATTGGGGATCTATCTGCCTCTTCATCTGGAAACAAGAGCACAGCCTCCAGCATTTCCAATAAACCAATATTTCAACAAGCAAAATCAAAAAGGAGTTCACATTACCATAAAGTACTTCAATATTAGTAGAATAAATTGAGTTACAGCATCTTATTTCTGGCAGTGAAGAGTTAAGTGAGTAAAGGGGAAATTCCCAGCCAACTGCCTTCAGCAGATATAGCACAGTGTTGTCTGTTCCTGCTTTAACAGAGGCTTTACATGAAGCCTTGGTTTAGCCACCACATTTCTCTGTCTCCCTCAATCCTTACTGGAAAGATGATCCAGTCCCTCTAAACTATTTGATCTGGTCATTACAGAACAAAAGACTAAAATTACCACAATTATTTTGTAAGTAGACATAAAACAGAAGAGGTGAAGAAGAAGCAATTAAAAAAGCAAAGAAAGCTGAAGTCAAATAAATTTCTTATTCTAATAGGCCCAGTTAAGTGCTAGGTACTTCACCGGCACGAGACACAAGGCAGTATAACTCAAAGTGTAAAATATAGGAATGCAACACTACAGCTAATGCCCATACTCTTGGTTTAATTTATATTATTTTACCTTCTTCTCGCCATGCTGGCAGTGTAAAGAAGAATACAACGCATGAGGGCTGGGGCCACCAAGTGCTGCATAGGGCTGAGGCACTATATCTTGCAGCTGCTAAAACAGAACATCGAAGTCTCAGCTCCCTTTGAAAACCCATCAGGCAAGAACCACTCTTCCCCTTGAGCTTCTTAAGGAGCTGGTACACGTAACAACTTCAGCGTGTTTGGCAATTCTACAACTACTTCCAAAACAGGTGGTGCAGTGGAAAATCATGGGAGAGCCCCAAATCATTCAGTGGTCTTCTCTTCCCCAGCAGGCAGCAACACACATGCTGACCAAGAAGGCCAGCTGACAAAAAACAATTAAGCACTGAGAACAGGAAATTTGTAATTAAACCTCTGAAACTACAGAAAAGGCTCAGGCTTATCTTGGTAAACTTTTGGAAACAAAATCTTTCTCCAGGAAACTGATACATCTGGTGACAGACAAAGTCTGTCATTAGAGTAAGATGAGTAAAAGCATGTTAAGATAATTATATTGTACAGTACCAAGAGATGAGAGAACACATTTCAAAATGCAGTTCCCAGACTTGTCCAGTATTCATTTAAATATCCCTCTCTGTCAGACCCTGTCTGCAGAAGATGTTCAAGTTGCACAAAACTTACTTGATCACTCACCGCCTGAAGTATTTTTTATGAGATTTCTATACCTACAACTGTAGGATAAGAGGTAGACAGTGTAAGCACTAGTGCTGTTTAGAACATCTAGGAAAAAAGCTTTTAAATTATCTCCATTTGACCAGGCACCTGTATTTGTGATGTTTTCTCCTTAAGCATGGACAGAAAAGTCTATGATGCGGTTGTGCTCTGCTGATCATCCCAACTGCATACTATATCCATCTTTTCCTCTTGGGGTTTGAGAATAGGCATCTAGGAATGGTGCTGTTTCCTTAGACATGTAATTTTGCTGGATTCATTAATGATAGATTTTGAGTAAGCCTTTCAATTGATAGGTCTTTTTGGACTGTATATGGGGGTTGAATATTTCTACTGACTCTGAAAACCAAAAGCCAAGAGTAGGTATCTTCAGAGGAAGTGCAATAGCTTTCATTTGTGGAATTTGTGGTTAAACATGAAAAAAGTTATGCAATCCTAAATTCCATTCCAACCCAATCCCTTTTTCTAGAGCCAAAATGAAATTGTTTCCTACAAGTACAGAGAAAATTGTATAATTAGTCAGAAGCTCCCAGACTCAGGAACACAGATGGGAACCACGGAGTCTCTACCCCAGGAATTCCACCAAGCGATTGCATGTAATTCTGAGCATGAACACACCGAGGATGCAGATGCTTATCCCTTAAAAGGGCAGACTAAAATACCCAGGCCACAACAAGGTCCTTTCAAGACATCCCTCCCATCACAGATAAGACTCATCAAGCAAGGAAAATAACAGTGTCCATCAAGAAATCTCCATTATATGCTGCTTCTCTATACTTGATGCCTTTAGTGATGTTTCAGCAAATGTTCTAAACAGAGCAAACTCAAAGGCCACAACTGGTACATTTCAGAGAAAATTCATCTGCAGTACAGGCAGATAACAGTCCAAACATGGCCTCCAGAAGGCTTGAGTTGAACACAGAAACATTTGCAAAGAGGTTAACCTTCATGTTGTGTACTGTGTTTAAGGCTCTAGAGACTGGCTGGAGTATAAGACAGTAAGCAAGCACTCACATAAAAGTAACACTGTTAAATGACAGGATGACTCAGTACCTGGTTTTGCTACCAAACAATATACACATACAACACCATCAACACCAGAGTGAGATTTTGACAAACAATACACAAACAACTATGCCTTGTGTAGCAATAAGCATAACGATTCACAATTCACAGTGTTACATGATACCAGGAGTTTAGGTAAGTTCAGAGTGAAACATGTAAACAGCACAATACCCAGCACCACAGGTTTTTTTCCCTTTCACAGAAATCCTTCTCAGTAATGTCTACACTCATATTCATAATTTGCAATGCTTTAGAGAACACAGAATGTTAACTATTTTTTTCTATTAAAGAAGTATCAACAGAGAAAACCTCTGCACTACATGAACCATAGTCTGCCCCCTACACCTCAAAACAACCTAGAAATTGATGTATAAATTTCTTTCTCTTTACAGTGGAGGATAATTTAATATTTAAATCATTCATGTTATTATCAGCAGCAGGAAAGTGGGATTTCAGAAACAAATGAAAACATTACTCTGACCTTTGAAGAAAACAAAATCAGTTATGCAAACAACGTCCTGAACAGAAAAACCAAATATTTAAATGAATAAAGATGGACTGGATCCAAGTTTCTTTAAACACAGTAGAATAATCTAACTATTAAAACTGGGTTTTCAAAATTATTTTACCAGTATCTATTATTTTACATAATACTTTTAAATGTATTATATGTGCTTATTTATAGAACTTAAAGGAATTAAAATATTTGTAAACTTTGATATGAGAGAAGTTATTATTCCCTCTGATTTTTTAGCAAACCTAATTCCACATTAAAACACAGCTCCTCCTTGAGGTTTTTCAGCTTTGAAGAAAAGATAAGCAAATTGTCAATATGCAAAACCAAACTCTATGAAAGACAGATGTTCCAAAAAATCTTAATTGGCAGCCTTTGTTGGAATTGTTTCTAAGGGATAAGTCTAAACTTCCTTGATTTTCTGGTAAGGAATTTTGAAAACAGAAGGCTAGGGAGATCACTGATAGTACAAACCTAAATCTCACTGTCCTGGAGAACATCCTGGAGATATAATATGCAGGAAAGGGATGTTTTCATCAAAGCACCGAACCTTAAGAACAGCAAAGTCTACGAAGAATCACTTTTGCAGCTGCGTTTTTGAGCTTGCACTTAAATCTGTCACATACATTGATCAATTTACTGATTTCTTCACGAAAGTTGAGATTGTGTTTTCTTTGTCATGTTGAGCACCTGAATCAGAAAGCCTTTAATTGTTGTGCAAATTATGATCCATCCAAAGATATTTACTGAGAAGCCAGAATCTTTAGCATAATGAGACTGTCAAAGAATCACACCCAAGTGTCTAGGGGAGCTGAGATCAGAAATTTATTGAACAGAACATTCTAACAAGTTATTTCAAGCTTTTTTTAACACCACAGCTCGAGACATTTTAGGAAACTGCAATGGGAAGTATAAGTCACTCCACTATGGAATACATTGTACATTACATTAAAAAAGCAACGAAAAACTCCCATGAAATTGAAATTCAGAATTTGACTATGAAAAGTTTTTCTGAGCTAAGCACTGGTACCAAGAAACAAAAATCCAAAACTTACTCAATTTCAAGTTTCTGCCTTTTCAACTTTCCAAAATGCTAAATGAAGATAAACTGAAGATAAACCTCTTTATCTACCAGCGTCTTTATCCCAATATCAAAAAAGAAACAGATGGTTCACACTTGAGATTTCCTCCTCCTTTTTAGATAGTCCACCAAACATGAAAATTTTCGCAGCTGAATTTTGAGAAAATTCAAATTTTCAGCACTGAAGACATTTGTGGCCCAACTTGGCTACATTCTTCACAGAAAAGATTCTAATTTGTTTTTTTCCAGCAGCAAGCAAATAAAGAAATTTTCATGCATACAGAGGGTTTAGACCAAGAAAGTCACAGCCCTTTTGCTTTAAAGGATGAATCTTGCCCAGGCAAAGTATCCCCTGACAGACAGCTGCCAATAGCAGGTACAGGACTGCCAGATCTTCTTTGACTAACTTTTCAGTTAAGTCCCATGTGCCAGAGAGCAGAAAGACAGAAAGGAGAGTGAAAGACAGATACTGAGCCAGATGCAATCTGAAATTCAGGCAAAGAAGTCAAGCAATACAAAATCACAGAATGTCCTGAATTGGAAGAGACCCACAAAGATCACTGAAACCCAACTCCTGGCTGTGCATGGGACACCCCAAGAGTATTGTTCAAACACTCCGGCAGGCTCCCCACTTCCCTGGGGAGCCTATTCACATGCCCAACCATCCAGCAGAGCTCTCTTCGTTTTAAATTCCTTTTATTAAAGGTTGTTGTCTCAGCACCAGTTTTAAATAGATTTGAATCAGTCAGGCTGGCTTGGCATCTCCTCACCTGGTTTTCTGTGAACAGTTCTTGGGTAAGAAATATTCATAAAAATGCCATGTATGCAAATAGGAGAGTGTCTGGAAAGTGGTATCTTTTAGCACAACCTATCTTTTTTTTTTCCCCACATTCCTCTGCCTTTTTTTTTTTAAAAAAAACATATCTTTCAACTACTGTTACATAATGAAATCCTAGAAATAACTGCTAGTAATAAAGGATTCTTGACATTTCCATCCTGACAGTGCACAGACCAGCCTTAACAGTGCATTTTAAAATTCCTGTAATTGGCACTGGCTCTGGATAATCCAGCAACAGCCTTTTTTGAATGAGCTTTCTTTCTCAGTAGCAATCAAAGTTTCTCTTACTCAGGGTGTTTTGATCAAACTACTTAATGGCTGATAGTATCCAGTGTTGGGTAGAGACTAAACAAGTACTAGTAACCAAAGATGTTATTAATTATTGTAAGCCACACTACTCCCTAAACAAAAAGTTGGTGTTTCACAGTGGAGTTCTGGTTGCTGCATCTTCTTCAGATTATACAACACACCTATCCCTAGGACCTACTGAACAGGATCACCAAGTAAAGCTGTCACTACATATAAAAGGAAACTGAAATAATCCTGACTTTTTTTACATTTTTCCCTTCTCCTTTTTCAAAATTCATTCTTGTTAAACACTGGATCCCTGCATGGTTCACAAACAGCTGCTGCTTGATACCTGTAGCCCAGAGAAGCCCTAGAGAATAACAGACTGATATAGAACCAAGAGCATGCAATTTTCAAACTCTGGTGCCAGCTACAAAACTTTACCAGTCAGAAAGCTAGGGGAAATTAGGTGAAAGCAGAATCTTCACAGGAAAGGCCAACTAACACCTTTAGGGTCAGGAAAGGGGTTTCTTCGTGCTTTTGCAGGAATTTCCCTTTTATATCACAGAAAAAAGCACCAAAAAGATTGTTCATCCTGAGGAAGCCAAGCTAAAGCATGACCTTGGTCTAGATGGAAAATATGAATGAGCATTGCTGGTGAAAAATTCACTGTACACTGGAAGACAGCTCCAAAGCAAGGCCTAGTAGGAAGGAAAACCCTTTGGCCCCTTTTGCTACCTCTTGCTCTGGCATTCATACTTGGTCACTGAAACCCTTAAACTCAAGTGAGCTTGATTCCAGGCCCTTTGGCTGCTGACTTCATAGGGTTGTCCAGGGGACTGCCCCACAGGAGGGCTGCCTTCTGGAAGTCTTTCTTACATGGAACTCAGATCACACCCTACTCCCAGCATTGGACAGGCTTACTGAGATAGCAATATAATCCTAGTTCAATTTCTCTTCCTCAACTGTACAACACCAATGCCTTCAACACAGCTGTTCAAGACCTTTGCTCTCATGAGTAACCAAACTTCCCTTCTCACACTACCCACTACACCTCCATTTTCTTGAAGTGAAAAAGTACAGGGCAGACTTGGAGATCTCAAAAATATTCATGATTTCAACATCAGGACAGTCCTGGAGAACATGAGGTAAATGAAGGAAAAGTCACTAATCTTATCTTGTGTTTCATTAACCTGGCTTACAAAGGGGATTTCCATTCCTATAAAGCAGCATTCTGTATGTCTGATAGGGAGGATACAGAACATGCAGCCCCAAGATTTCAGAGTGCTTCAGTGTAACACACAGGAATAGCACAGAAGATGGACCTATTCAATCCCTCTGTTCTTAGGCCAGATGGACCTGCCCTAAGATCAATGCCAGAAAGGACATTCTTCTGGGAAATTTCCCAATGCCCTTCTCAGCTGCACAACTGTGAACTAATTCCAACAGCTATGGCATGGTAGCACAGCTTTCATTTATACTTCACTACCTGCAAGGCAAATCAATGGATAAAATTTGAGATCCTTGTGTGAGGAAGAGTCACAAATGGACAAAAATATTGTTAAAAGAATTAGGAAAGGGGAAAAACCAGACATTCGTGGGATTCCCTGACAGCTCTGTGCAGAAGGAAGGGCTGGGCTGGAAAAAACAGGGCCTCAGGTTCCTGCCAAGCTGTCTGAGGCCCGTCCTTTCCAAATAGCTCAAAGAAACAGCCAAGGCTCCCTTGTAACCCTTTCAGAACTCCTTCAGAAAGAAGGCTGCTGTAACCAGAGCCACTCCTACAGAGCACCAGAATATAGGGTCCCCTCATTCCTACAAGAATGTAAGGACCAGAGTAGATCTCCTCCATGGGAACTACAGACATATTAATCCTCTGGAAAACAACTATTTTAATGGTGAATGGGAGTTTTAAACAAATGCAGAGGAAAGGAAGATATGCTGGTCACTTCGCAACATGAAATATCTAGAACTGATACAGTGTATTTCAAAGACCTCTGAGATAAGTAATAACTGGGGGGAACATTATGAGTCAAGTAGTGCAAGATACTAGAAGATTTCAACTTGTTGAATGAGGTGTTCTTAATAGAACAGAAAAGATCATGCAACTTCCATTACAGCCAACAAAATCCACTGGTGCAGGAAAAGAAGAGAAGCCTAGCAAGGAATGGGTAAAGGAAAATGAAAATCCCTGGAAAAAAATGAACTACTTATACCTGTTGCTCACTTTGACATTAACTGTAATACTCAAAGAAAAACAACAGCATATTAATAAAATTCTCAGTGTTTAGCATGATCAGAAGCCAACAAGATATTGCTATATGTAAGTTGAGATAGAAATTAAAGATACACTAGTGTTATTTACATGGAACTAGTGTTTTACCCCTTCTTGATGTACTGTTTTCATTTCCTGCAATCTCTATTAAGACAGCCAGACAATTATTAGAGGGCCAGGAAGCTATCCATTTAGAATTTGAAAAGAATGGAACTGTTTAGTTTAGGAGAGATAAACAAGAAGAGAGATGATAAAAAATAGGTAACAAATATTGCAAAAAGTAAATCAAGCATTTCTGTTTGACTTCACATGATCTTGTTACAGGTACAGAGACTTTTGGCAAAATCTGGGAAAAAAGGAAACGTTTGCATAATATGAACCACCTGTGGAACTCACTTCTACAACTCAATGGAACTACATTTTTTGCAGAAAGTAAAATATATGATTAACGACAATATCCACACAGAACAAAGTATTGCAGGGACTACATGCCAGCTGTTAGCAGTTTGGGGGCAAAAATCTATCTTCTCCCTCCAACAGGAAATGCCCCCTGCTGTCCCCTCAGAAAGGGAATTTCCCTGCTGCTCATCAGAACATTTTGTGTACTGATGACAATGGAGATAGTTGCTCTGAAGCAGAGGATGGGAGAATGAGGAGTTTAGCAGCCCAGTCCAGGATAGTAAATCCTGTGTTTACATTAGGGTAAAATCGGTTTGTGAAGGCAGCTGAAAAGAGGGAACCCAAAATCATTATGCAGTATTCGTTTGGGAGAAGGTAGGGGACCCCTGTCACTCCCCTCCACCTATCAACATGGGCTGCTTGTGCTCCACAGTATGCCGCAGGGAATAGTAGGAAAGATCCTCCTATCTCCTCTGGAAGTCATGCAGTCAAAAAGAAGCCTGGTCTCCCTCAAATTTTGAGTTATTTGCAGAAAATGTAATTGTCCAAGGCTGGCAGACAAAGGTAATGCAGACACTGTGCCCTCGGTGCTCAGCCAAGGCCCATCCAGGGGAGGCACCCGGCTGCAGCTCCAGCAATGCTTCCCTGAAGCAGCTGAGCAGAGACCACACTTGCACAACTCCACCGGTGCCCTGCGAGGCCCTGCTGCAAGGCCCCAGTTTTCACCTCCAGCTCACTGCCCCAGCACTGGCTCCTACAGTCTCCCTGCACACAGCACAAACCTTCTTTGCCTCTGGAAAGGGTCCTGTGATTAATCTCACTTATTACCTCGGAAAAGTAACAGTGCGGCGGCTGCCAGCCAAGTCCGACTCAACAGCGTCTGGGGAGCTGAGGCTGCAGGGCCAGGCCTCAGACTGTCTGGGCAAGTCACGAGCTTTCCGCCTTTCCTCTCCTGGAGGCTCCAGACAGACAGAGCCAAGGCCTAGCTGTGGGAAGCAGGGATCCTTGAGGACTGTGCCAATCCATGGTGCTAAGGCCCAGAGCGATTTCCAAGCAGGAAGGAGAGCAATTGGCCCTGACAACACAAGCTTCCTTAGTGTGACCAATATATATATATACATAAATATATATATATACACACACACACAAGGTAAGCCATGTATTTCTGAAGTTTAAGTCAGCCAATTCACTTCTGCACTTAACAAGTTGTCACTGGTGACCCTGGGAGACAAGTGTGGAAAAAAGAAAAACAACTAAAGGTAAGAGGGTGTTGAGGCAGGAGTTACAGGCACAAATATGCAATGGATGCAGAGGCAGAACAATAACATGCACAAACTGGAAACAGGATGACTTGCAGAAATGTACAGCTATGCAGGTAGCAGTTCTATTTTTCACCTGCCCTCCTCAAAGCTCCTCTTAACAGTAAGTAATAAACCCCAAAATTGCGGTTCTAAGAAATGCTGCCTCTCGAGGACTGCAGGTAGAACCAGCATGACAGAGCTGCTGAGGCGATGCAGACAGAGGTCACTTAGACAGAAAAATCACTGAACCCACCCTCAACTACTTCTCCACCTCAAATAAAGAAATTGAATTAGTTCAGGCATTAAGGTGAAGAGTAAAGATAAGAGAACAAGCACTGTGGGGAACAAGGAACAGACATGTGGCTATGCTAGCACAGGGCTGGACTCAGTGCTGTTAGGCTGCTGCTGCTCTGGCACTTCTGTAGTGCTTAGCCAGGGAGGTGTTAAGGCCACTGCAGTTTGCTCAAACTGAACTGAGGGCCTGCTGTGTAACCCTCAGTGCTTGCTGCTTTCTCCCTTCATTTCCGCCAGAGGTATCAGCGTAACAGAGCCTCCAAATTACCTTACACCTAGATGCTGTACAAATAAATAGGCTCTGAACACCTGGCAAATGCAGCACTGGATAGCAGTCAGGTAGCCTCCACTTTGCAAGAAACTGCAGGGAGCTTTAAAAAACTGTTTGGAAGAGAATAAAGTTACCATCAACCCAGAACTACAAGGTAACACATAAGTAACATATGAAGAGATTTATTCTTATAAAAACTTGGCAATAGCTGCCAACATCCCGGGGAATTCTCTTGTCCTTACCTCTAGCTGTAAGCCCACACATAGTCAACTCTCTCTCACAGCCCCAACTGCAACACCCATACTGCTTCTGCTATGCTAAGCCCACCCTAGTCTAGCTCAAGAGTCTTGCAAAAAAACAAGAAACAAGACTGTCCCATCAAGTGCTCACCTTCTATCCTTGTTAAGAATCACCCTGCACATCTTTTGTCTATTTCAGTCTCCCTTTTATCATTGCTCTTCAGAGCCTGCCTAGTCAGGGTCCAAGCATCACTTCTTACTTCACATTCCACAGCTCCAAAATTTAAAATAAAAACTGAGGGAACAACAAAGTAACTTTCATTTTCCCTTCATGTCAAACATAGACAACTGCTCTTTTGACACAAAGGATTGAGACCAATGAACCATAACTAGCTGGTGATTGCTATCTGGAATCTTTCTGGCAAAACTCAAAGAGATTCAGTGAAACTACAGAAATCAAATATCAGAGAAAACTCTCAAAAGAGACTTGAGCTTCTTCCTCACAAGTCCAAGGATATATAATTGGTGTGATCAGAGCATCTGAAACCTAGAACACACAGTACATGTTCCCCTAGCAGTAAAAGAAATTGGCATGAAGCAGTAGGAGGCACTAGGTGGGGAATCAGGATATGAAGTATCCACTACCCAGACAAGGCTAAGGAAAGCCAACAATTAAAAGCAAGGTCTTGATTTGAGAGACTGTCAGAGGATGGAACACAGCAATCTTAGTTTGTGAGCTGGGGTGTGCAAGAGAGAAGAGTGCACAATCATTTTGCTGTAAAATTTTTGGGATATAAATTAATACATATTTTCTATCAGAGCAGGCATAGGAAGCTTATTAAATAGTACTGGATTTCCTGCACCTACATTGTTGATTTGTCCATGAGCAGAAAATATATGCAATGTGACCCAGAAACATCTGAGATGATAAATGTCTAGACAGTATCTTCTGGTTTTCCACCCTATTTGATACCTCAAGGCAAGGAAAAATAAAAATGAAAATACCCAAAGCAGAGATTGTTTGGGAACCTGGACATAAAGCAGGTATATGCACACAGCCTGTGAGGTCCTGAGAGCTGTTGCTATTACTATCATTGAGAGTGACACCAGAGTAAATTAAACTTAAAACCTCCTGAGATAAGAAAATTGAAAAAGCATGTGTTTATATAAATTTAAACCAGATTAGACAAATCTACCAACAAAACAGCATTTCTTGATGAACCTGAGTGCCTTGGCAGAAATTATGAGCTAAGTAGTATTTCAGACACATCAAGCAAGCAAGAGAAGAGATCCCTTTTCTCTGACTGCAGTAGCCCTTCACAGGCTCTCTAATATAAATTTGACTGCCATTCTACCCTCTGACTGATGACAAGGAAGCTTGCCTGCCTGCCCTAACCAAATTAGATAAAGTCTGTCACAAAATTCAAGAAAAAATATGCTGAACAGTTTAGAAGTGTGAGGCCAGTCTTCAGGTTTGAGATAGTTGTTATAAAAGAGCAAGAAGCTAATCAAAGAGAGATCTGAGAAAACACTGACCATTTCACTGCTGAATTCTTGCCAGTTTACTGCCCCTATGAATTCTACAAGATGAACATGAGCAAGGATGGCTGCTGCTGAATCCAAGGCACCCAACTGAAAACACAGAAACCTGTACTAGAAAGAAATCTTTGTTGCTAGTTTTGGTCCAGGTCTTAGAGATTTAGTGACCTGTGGAGCCCAAATAATTCTTGGAGACAAAACCCATTGCCTTTTTCAAAAAACAAGTGGCATAGCAGCTGCACATTCCAGTGCCAGAAACCTCTACTAATCTCCACCTACTGTCCTCACAACCAGGGATTACGCAGCTATTTGCTAACAGGTACTTCAAAGCTAGTTTATGTTCTGAATCAATAAGTTTCATTCTGTTATACACCTGATTTTTTACCTTCATTATGAAACCAAGAATGCTTTCAGAAGAATGCTTTTTCAAGAGCAGATCTAATATGGTCTTGGCTTCAGTTGACTCAGTTTCACTGGATAATGAGGAATCATTTTCATGGTTGTGGTCCTTGGATTACATTACTTAAATTTTGATTAAATTATACATGGTAATCTTTATTAACTCTACAAGACATGTAATTGCATTTAATGCCTTTACAGCACAATGTGAAGGAGTGACAATCCTGCCCAATGGACTGAGTGAGAAGCTGAGACAGAACTGGGATAGGGCACTGAGACAGGATTAGAGAAGAAGAGAACAGATTTGGCATAACTTCATTGATATACAGAAGGCAACAAAGGCAGGTCTGCAGCAAATGTGGCAGAGGTTGACAGTCATTTCACAGTAGTCAGAAGTAAGGCCACATACAACACGGAACATTACATTTCTTGTGCAGCCCTGCAGACTTCTTTGGCTGAGGTGTAGCAAAAGGTCAGGCCATCATTTGAGTGGAAATAGTGCCAATGCTTATAGAAAGTGTCAAAAAAAAAATCTTTGAATGTGCAGCAGAGCAGATTTATAAAATAACAGTTTAACATATCTAGAACGATCCTGTCTCTGTACTCTAAACCCAAGACTT
Organism: Anthoscopus minutus; assembly: GCA_013399455.1. Taxonomy (NCBI): domain Eukaryota; kingdom Metazoa; phylum Chordata; class Aves; order Passeriformes; family Paridae; genus Anthoscopus; species Anthoscopus minutus. The sequence goes on along the minus strand of VWYI01001443.1, from coordinate 89,147 downwards.
CCTTTGCCTTTTGGCAAGCAGACTACTAATTTGGCACCTTATCTCAAGCAAAGAAAAGGAATTAACAAAAGAAAGGATAACTTCTTTTGAGATACATTTTGATAAGTCAATACTGGGAGAGTGGGAATTAAAAGGGAAGACGATTCATCTAAAAGAATAGCCTGAATCCTACAGATCTGCAAGCATCAAACCAACATTTTCTAACAAACTTCAGCAGCACTAAAACGGCTTAAATTTACCACAGATGCATACAAAAACTGTGAGGACTGCACTTCAGAGACAGATGTTTGAACTGAAGCTACATGCAAGCCAGATAAGACACTCATTTACAGAACATTTCCATTCTTGCTGAGTTCTGCAACTGATAGATGAGAATCTCAATGGAACAAAACAGGAAGCTTTTCTTCAGTAATCCAGAACTGAGCACAGGCTGACACCCATTAGATGACCCTCTATGAATTGTTCCAATGTAACAAATCAAGTAGCAAAAGCGGCATTTACAATACAAGACAGCCATCTCCATATATCATGACCTTGAATTTCCTTTTGGAATTCTCTCATTAAACACAAGTTCACAGACCAAGTAATCCAGTACTGCCTCAAGACTTTTTTTCCATTTCAGATTTACACAAAACTCTCAATTCGCTGTGTTTTGGCCATTCAATAAAAGCAGCTATGAAGATAAAATAATTCAATAGAGAGTCTTAAGCCATCTTTCTGACTCTAGTTCTAAGGATAAAAACAGAGCAACTGAAGTAATGAAAGACTAAATGACTCATAAAATATTGAAGTTGCAACTGGAAAATTCTGAAGTATTTTCAGATTGCTGTGCAAAATAAAACAGAAACTTTAACTAAAGGCATTAAACGAAAAGCATGTACACAATGCTAGATGAGGCACCACCCTGGAAGTCATTCAGAGTGGAGTTCTGGGCACTAGTGGTGGGGTTTGCAGCTCTGTGAGCACATGCAAAGGTGCAATCAGAGCTGAAAACGGAATGGAAGCTCTAAGACAGCCTGCATACTGCTGCTCTCCCAAGCCACATAGGAGGGAAAGGCAGTTTACACCTGTTGGATAGGCTCTTTATTTGGATTAGGTAATAGCTTGCCTGGACGGGGTCCAAGAGCAGAATCACCACCACTTCTCTCAATAACTTTAAACCCCTGAGGCACACATTGTGCTGGAACAGAAACAGGCCAGGAATTCATTTCTCACATTCCTCTTCTTTAGGCAGGATAAAAAGTAGTGACTGATGAAATAGGAACAATTTTACTTGAGCTTTCCAAATCCCATTACAATCTTTCTATTGAAGGACCCATTTGATCACCCACCACTCAAATCACATGCCTTCTGCATTGTGCTTCTATCTCTCTCACTTCCCTCCATTTTCTAGTAGCATTCAGGTGCCAGTGATAAAAATCAGTATTTTCATGTGCACAGGGCTTTTCAGGCTTAAACTCATGTCTTGGAGAAGCTCTGCTTTATTCTGTTTTAAAAGACAAAAATGAACACTTAGGCAAAGGAATTAATATTATTTACTGGAGTGGCAAAGAAAGGACTCAAATCTCCAGCAGTCTCGGTCTTGTATTCCAGCCTGGGTACTGCAGACAGTTTGCCTTTTTCCCAGCTTCCAAGATTCAGCCCCCTGCAAGTAAGTCTTGCTGCTTTTTGAACCACAGGAAGAATGGTTTTACTGTAGAATCAGTCCTCTACCTTATTCCCAAGAATATATAAACTGTAAATATAAATTCCAATGCCCAATTAATATATTAGAGTAAAAAGAAGACATATGGAAAAGAAACTCTGAGAAACACTGCTCTATCTTTGAACACTCTAAACTAAAGCATGAAGATGAGGACTTGGAGATTTTTGCAGCATCGGGTCTAAGCTTGCATTCTGCATATGTATCTCAATGCCAACAAATCTAAACTTACAGATGCAGGGATGGGAAATGATCAATGAAAAACAGACATTTCCCTCTCATCCACCATGTTCATCTATGTCCTTACTTCACCATGAACCTGACAGCTCTGGGAACATAGCTATTTTCATAGGGCTAGTTTCCAGACCTGAGAGGAACCATTACTAAGCCCTTAGAATCATAGAACTGTTTGTGCTGGAAAAGATCCTCCTTTTAAGATCCTCAAGTCTAGCTGTTAACCTTAGCACTACCAAGTCCACCACTAAAACATGTCCCTAAGTACCACGTCTACACATGCTTTATAAATCTTCAGGTGACTCCACCACCTCCCTAGGTGGCCTGTTCCAATACTTGACAACCCTTTTGGTGAATAAATTTTTCCTAATATCTAATCTAAACTTCCCCTGTTTGACGGGGGACTTCCCCTGATTGAGGTCATTTCCTCTTGTCCTATCATTCGTTCTTTGGGAGAAGAGATCAACACACACCCTGCTACAACCTCCTTGCAGGGAGTTGTAGAGAGCAATATAGTGCCCTCCACCCCCCAAGACTCCTTTTTTCCAGGATAAACAACTACAGCTCCCTTAGCTGCTTCACATAAGACTTGTGCTCCACACCCTTCACCAGCTGTGTTGCCCTTCTCTGGACACGCTCCTGCATCTGAGCAAGAAGCCAAACACAAATTACAAATGAACTGAGTGCATTTCATTCTTCTTCAAAAGGCTAGAGCAGCAATTTTAACTTACCTGACTGCTGAAGAGACAGATCTTTTGTAGTCTCCATGAGTGTCTGACTTAACAGGCCACAGTGACCCTCTTTTGTTGAGTGGTGACCAGTAGTTCTGTGGGGCAGCTGCATTCCCTTTGCTTATAGCTCCACTTGCCAAGTCCAGGTTTGTTAACTAATGAAGCAAAAAAAAAAGAAACAAAACAAAAAAAACCCCAAACTATCAGAAACAATTAAAAGCCAAGAAAAGAGAAAAAAGTATCACTAAGTAAACGAGATAGAGTATGTACTAAGAGAAGTAAAACTGCTAGAAAATAGAAATATCCAAATGCAAAAACATTGTGCTAGTTTCATAAAACAGTGAGAGATGACACCAACATCCACCATGCCTGAGATGAATTCAGGAGCCAGCAGGAAAATTACAACCCTTCTATTCACAGAAAGACAGAGGAGGAAAAGGACAAAGATGGGGCAAAAATTCCAAAGTAAAAAAGTTCCTGCCATGTGAAAAATTCCATATGCATTGATCAAAACCTAGAAGCTTATATTACACTAAGCAGAGACCAGAGTATCTCTCCAGTCATCATGAGCTGTGTCAGTAAGCCACTTGCACCTGTCCTGTCTCTACCCCTCTCTATACAAACATACAGGCACAACCCAAAAGCTTAAGTACCTTGGATATAAAATTCAAACCAAAACTCAACCAAACATGAAAGAAACTGCTCATACAACCACTTATAAAGTACTGTGTTCACACAAGTGAATGCACAAAAATCATGTTAGACATACATTTGCAATATCAAGCTCTAAAACCTATGAGCTTTTAAGCATATAAAATGTATATTCATTGTTTCTTTCTACAAGCATTCGTCTTGCACTGCTTATACTCTTGAAAGATCAAACTATGCAAGCAGACACTATCTGTTGATGTATTAAAGAAATACATAATAAAATGGATCTACTAAGGCAGTGTAACAGTTTAAATTTTGAAATAAAATAAGTAACAAAAAAAAAACCAAAGCAAAGCAATAGAAAAGTTGAAAAGCTGACTTTGCAAAGGCCTCCCAGTCAGATCCTGACATACAACTACCTTAAATTACATGATCACATGCTACTTTTTAGGAGAAGCAAAAACACCAGGATCTGCATGATGCTTAGGATCATACGGTGAAAACTGTACTGGCCTCCTCACTTCTGTAGTAACTGGAAGGCATACAGCCAATGAAACACAGGACACAGACAGAAAGAAGAGTCTAACAACCAGCCCTGCATCTGCTCCAGATCGCAAAGGTAAGGCACTTAAAGTTTGACTTAAGCATAGCTTAACAATGCTCTTTTAAGAGAAATTGTGTGCAATGATTCAAACAAACACATACCACCTTCACTGTAATACACTACACTCATACTTAAAATGGGATTGTTCAGGACTTCAAACAATCCTCTCACGGAACTCTGGACCATAAACATTGCCACTGACAACACAGTAGGTTGTCCCTCTTGTGTTTTACTAGTACAAGGCACCTAAGCATTTTGTAAGTTCAGAACTCCTACTGCAAGTTCTGGACATGATTAAATTCTAGTGGTTATATCCTAGGCTTCTGCCCACTTCTCCAAAAGCAGACACTCTTATCTCATCCCTTCTCGGCTCTATCCTCTCCCATTCCTGCTCCTCATCTGTATGCCATTATTCTCACACAGTCAGTCTCAGCTTCTGCATTTCAGGTGTTGTTCTCCTTGTTTTCTTCAGTACAATTTCATTCTTACAGACTTCCAGCACTAGCTTCCCCACTACTTCTGGACCCCGACCCACACTATTTCAGGTCGGGAACTTTCCACAGGAGTAGTTAGTTACTTGATCTCTCCTTCCATACTTCCATTCTTTTTTCTCACATGTCCTATATCCTAGTAGTTCTGGTTTTAATCCCCTCCCTAGTCTACTCCTTTTTCCAACCTCTTTGTTCATCCAGTCCTTGAATGTGGGCTGCTCACTGGATCACATTTACTACACTACCATTCCATCCATTTCTGTTCTTCCATTTGAATGGTTCTCAGTGTCTTCTCCTAAATTATGTCCAGATATAAATTTCACAGCCTCCCCATCCTAGTTGTTCTCCACATTCTGGCAGAACTACTAATTCTGCAGTCAAGTCAGACAGGTCCCCAACCCAACATGGACCAAATTACTGAAAACACAGGAGAACAGAAGCTCAAGCCAAAGTACACAAGAGGTGCAAATACAAAGAAATTCAGTCTAGCATCCTCAGTGTGGAGGGAACCTTCAGGAAGCTGAGAAGGTCTAGCAGGTCTTGCTGAGTGTATTACCTCTGAAGCTTTCTTAACAGTTACTCTGAAATCAAGCCTCAACAAATTCTGAATTCCAAATTGCTATTCCAAAGCATGGGAGATGAAGAGATTTAAAAGTTCTTTAGATATTAAAATGGACTTTTTTTTTTATCCAGCCTTGGTTTGGGCTGGAATATTTCACCTTGCCTGAAGTGTTCTGAAAACTGAATAAACACAGAAAACATTAATTCAAATGAATGAAGTTTCAGAACACTGTAAGTAATTTAAGACAAGATCTTTGTTTGCCTGACACTATCAGGCAAACTTAGTAATGGGTAGTGTTATCCACCTTATATGGAAAACAGTATTGGCTGTCATTCTGGTGTCTCTACCTCACCCTTAATGTTGCTGTGTTCCATAGAATTTATTTAAAATATAAAGCATCTTCACTGCAGTAACAGAAAGCTTCAAATTATATTTAGTTCTGATTGTGCCAGGCACTATACAAATATCTAACAATGGCAGTTGCTGGTCACAAAGAATTTATTGTCTGAAAAGAAGGAAGAATGGTAAATGATGCAAACACAGAAGGCAGCATGGTAAATAAAATAGGTTATATACAATCCTTAGCTTGTCAGCAACAGCGATCACAACTTTGCTAACACATCCAATGTGTGAAATGAAGATGACCTTCATCCAATTTTCTCTCCTCATCATCTTGATGCCAAGAACCATTCAGTCTGATGAATTACCACCTCAATTCTACTCTATTACTGTGACATTCTTTCCTCTTTAATTATGATTGTATCAATGTATCATTGTTTATTTGAAAGCTGTCTTTTTAAGCGGGTGAGCAAATAGCTTAGCATGGGTAATAGGAACATTTCACACATTCCAGATAGACAGGTGTTTAAACTACAGCAGGATTAAAAACAGGCAAAGCATTCAGAAAGAGAGAGAGAACACTAGCAAGAATATAAGGCTTAGCTGCACCCAGCCCACCCAGACAGGTGTTATTGCTTGTTCCTGTGCCATGCTTTGAGACACTTCAGTTGCTATAATTAGCAGGGCAGGACATTGTTTGGGAGAATTACTGAGGCACCCCCACCACATCTGTGTTCAGCAATGGCTTCATTTTCTAGTCTTCCTGTGCACCTGATGGAACTTCATTCCTCCCTTTACACAGGCAAATACTTAGCAACAAATCAGCTGGTACTTTAGTGTAAAAGGTAGTGTAGATCATCTAGACTAAAATATCCACATAGAAGAGCTTGTAGCTTCAGAAATAGTACTAATGGAGCAAAAACAACCAAACAAAAAATTTCCCCAAAACCAAGAAAGGCTAGTGGGGCTCAAAAGAGAAGGTAGGTATTGGTGCGGATCTTTAAGAATTAAGTTAATTTTCAAACTGGGTTGCAACAACATGAGTTCAAACTCTCCTGCTTGGTAAGATTCCTGTTTTTCATTAGCAGTGATGGACTTGAGCATATTTTTCTTGATACTGACAGTATGACAGGAGATCTGTGTGGGCTGCACTGCACACTTCAAACATCTCTTGTCACATCTACACATTCTTTGTGGACCTTGTAAAAGGCAAGACAATACACAGCTAGTATCCCTCATGATAGAAGGATTCATAAAGTTTTGCTACAATTGTTAAATTGATTGGGACAGCAAAGATATCAGAAGTTGAAAGGAACATAACGACTGAAGAACACCATGATACAATAAATCCCCAAAAGCTCTCACAGAAGGAAAATAATCTACTTGATGTACTTCTGTTTATGATACAACATGAAAAAATGGAGGGAGAGGAGAAGAACATGTTGGTAGCCACAGCCATATCAATAGAGACCTGTGCTAGAAACAGTACATATATGTACTGTTATATTTACTTCAATATAAGGCTAAGAAGCCAAAAGACAAATTATTGAATAATGCTGAAATACTTTTATGCATTTATTTTTATTTTCAAATGTTACAAGGTAAGTTTATGACTGCCATACACTTGCCTTGCCAGCAGAGACACAGAAGCTTAAAAGAATTGATTTCTATGGTCGTGCCTTATTCAGAGAAATTTATTTCTGAAAAAATTTTAAGACTGAAAGCAAGGCCACAACACAGAATGATACTCCAAGTGCTGAATATAGGAGAGGTTTTTTTTTGTTAATCTCCTTTAAAAATTAAGATGAAATATGAATTCTCCAAGTACAGATAAGAATGAAAACTTCAGGATAGAATTTGCTTCCAATTAATATCAGCATACATACAAAGATCCATTGTATAATAATTCTAAGAAACCACAAGGAAAAGTCAGAAAAAGAGTCTAGTATCTGTCACTTTTCTGATTGACATTATACTAGGACTTCAAGAGTTTCCCCTCATCATACTCAATAATCTTTTTTCCATAATAAAGTTAGTATTTTCTTTTTGATCTCCTCTAACGGTTGAAATAAGCTAAAGCCATCAATTATAACAATCAGAAAAAGAAAATATTCATAATGAGTGTTTCAGATCAGCCTCCATGAATTCAGGAAAAGCCTCCTGACAGCCTGAATGCTTCTCTTGCTACTTTGTAGGAGTCAGCCAGAGCAGACAGGGAAATATCACCACTAGAAGTTGTTATTCTGCCCCTCTTGGCAGGCAGTGAAGAAGTGACATCCTGAACAGCAGATCCAAAGTTCCACAGGTCAACATGTTACAACAAGGAATACACTACAAATTGCCTACTTGATCCTCTCCAGCTGGCAGTTCTAGCACTTTTCTGTCAGAAGTCAATCGTATTTTGTTGCCTAAAACGTGGTGGAGATTGGAGATCTACAAAGTCTGAAGATCATTTCTCCTACTTGAAGTCATACTGCATCCTCTGCAGTTCATATATCTCACATATCCATTTGGATCTTTCTGACTGGTGAGGAGGAAAAGGTGTCCAGAGCTCAAGCTATATTTCACGTCTTAAGCCTAAAAGACAGATATACCACAAGAATGCAGTAACCATAGGCCTACTTTGTCTCTTCCAAAAAACCTTCAAAATGATAAAACTTTCACAGTCAGAAACAGGAGACAAAGTTTTCAGTACAATATACCCTATCAACAAGTTACAAAAGCATACATGAATAAACTGTTTACTGAGAAACTTTTTTGTTTAAAGAAGGATTGGACAAGAATCATTATGAAATACATATAACATCACTCCTCCTCTGCCTTTGGATCAGATCAGAATCCTTTAATTTTGATGAGTCAGACAGGACAAGATGACACTATCATGATCTCAAAGAGAGAACCATTCCAGTTGAAAACTGAAAATGTGCAAATGTTTCATCATTTTAAGTGTGCTCTCCTTTGCTTTTCAATCTGTTTTCACCCATTTGCTCTGTACGCATATGTATCCATAAGTTTATTCAGTCTGACTCCTTCAAGACCCTTCAGCCAATTCCTAATTCTCCATTTTACTACTTACTATTCATCCAGCAATGCCAGCATTATGCAATAGCTTGCAAATGAAATGTGCTTTTTCTTTCATTACCTGGCTTTCATAGTCACAAGTATTTTCACTTGCCAAGCCTTCCTCAAACACAGATACCCGTGAGGCTTTCAAGATCCATGAAATCTTTAACAGAAGGGAAGAGCTGAGAACTTGCCATATGGAGGAAAAAAAAGAAAGACATTTTGATGTATTCTTTCAGTTATTTTTCTTCCTTCAGCCTCCAGAAATGACTGACTAGATGCTACAATACAAATGCTCATTATTAACCTGTCCTTTCCCCAGCATGTGTTACATTTTTCTAGCTTTACCAAAGAGCTCCCTGATCTAGCACAGGCTAGCATGACTTGGTCTAACATAGTTTGCAGTACTACTAACACTATTGCCAGTGCTACTGGAAATCGTCCAGCTGCCTTGCCTTCCTTAAAGCATCAAGATACTGGAGTTCAACAGCCTATTCCAGTATGGTGGGGAAAGAAAAAAAAAAAATCACATGATCTTAACCTCTTAAGAGGCAAAGGAAACCCCAAATCACAATTAAGACACACACACACAACCACTGTCTGAACAGTGCAACCAAATGTACCATTACAAATTCTGTGAGGAAATCATGCAATGCAAACAGATTTTTCTAAAACCACCTTTCTTTTACCCAGGCCATCTTGCTGACTGCACCCCATACTAAAGCACCTTCATTTTATGTACAGATTTGAATTTGCAGTAACAACTGGCCAGGAGGGAAAAACCGGGGCTAACAGGCTGGGTAGTGTGAAATCTGTGTGTGTACCATGGTTGATCTGGCCAAAGGCCTGTGACATTCCTTCTTTGCTCTCTGAGCTTACCCCCTTACAGGATATACATATGCATACACAGCACAAGTGTTCCCATCTCCAGAAAACGTTCCAGACAAAGACCTGCCAAAGACATTCCTGGGAAACCTGACAAACTTGCAAATTCCTTTGTAGTGTCTCCAGCATATGCATCCATTTAACAATGAAAAAAGAAAATCCAAGTTAGTGTTGCTGCTGTGGATGGTTGAATTCCCCATCTTCCTTCTCCTGAAAAAGTCAGGCTTTCATTTATACACTCTCTGCCTCAAGACTTCCAGTGGGAGTGATTTTTACAAGGCACAATCCTGCCAAAAGTTTGATGATCAGGGTGTAATCTTTCCCATAACATGAGACCTAACTGCTCAGCCTGGCCTGTTTGGTGACTATCTGCAGATGTTGCTGCATCATAACAAAACCCTCTGTTTCTATTCCCTGCAGAGCCTCAGAGCAGGAGGAGTTCAACATGAGCACTGCAGAAACTACAGTGATATTTTGACTTCCTACTACCTCTGCTGAGACCAACCAGTTACACTATTGCTGCTGCTACAATTCAGTAGTAATAAAAGTAATTCTAGCTCCTGTGTGAACAGCTGGAGTGAGGAGAAGATGGGGCCCTGCAGCAGTGCAGAGGTGTGTGAAAGAGGAAAGAAAAATACCCCTCAGAAGTGATTGCCTGATTCTTGCTCCTCTTACTAATTACAGCAAGATGTCCTTCTTCTTCACATTTCCCTTTCTCTCCATCAGTGGAAGCATAAAAACCAAAAGAATGGTCACATTAAGAAACTAAAAGTAAGACTCAGACGAAGTGGGTTGAGTCAAACCAAGGGATCATGACAGAAAAAAATCCAGAACTCCTCAGTGGGGGAAAACAGCCTCACCATATTTCTCTAAATATTTGCTGCACCCTGAATTTAATTCTCTTATTGTGCTGTTCAGGTCTAGACAGGAAAGAGCTGACATCCACTGGGACCTGTACAGTGCATTTGGACAGACTGGCAGCTTGCTCTGTCGAGCACAAGGCAGGCAAGGGTACCACATTGTGCAACTGAGACAGCTAAATGAGAAGTGGTGGGGCTTCCAATATCCTTGGAGCTCATGTTAAGATAAACCTCACTGTATGGGAATTCCCATAGCATACACAGGGTCCCTCTGGGACACTATAAAATGCTCCATTCAATTCTTCCTCACTCCCTCTCCCTGGTCCTAAGGTTTAGTAAACTCATCTGCTTCTTGCTTATTTCCACCTGTCTAAATGAAAAACATAGGATAAGACAAGTACCCCATCCTCCACTGGATCTGTCAGTATGTTTGAAGGAATCCTGGCTGCTGGATCTTGGGCACTGACTGGCTGCACAGCACAGAAGGAGTCAGCTCTGTATAGCCCTTGCCTGGGTGGTCTGATGTTATCCCTGTGATTAAACTCCCTGGCTGCAAGAATTAGAGCTATTCCTGATGATAGCTGGGACCTGAAATCTCTCACTCTCCCACACATACAGAGTCAGATCTCCCACCAGGTTTCTCCTCCTTCTCTTCCTCCTCCTCTTGGTCAAGTTGGCCAATTCAACACATTCTTCAGCTCCCTAGCATTAATAACTACGGAGTACTACAGCCTGCCAGATATCAACTGCAGCTCCCCCTCACCAAGCAATGACAGGGACCTCACACAGATACAGCATTGCAGAAGAATTTTTACCTTACAGCATGCTTCAGAAAGAAGTAGCATGTTACCCACAAAGGAAAACACTCATATGCATCCAGGATCCAGCCACCTGGCTCTGGATGTACACGCACGCTGTGTATCTTCATATCTTCCCCGAAGAAAGTCTTGCAGTGCAAACACATGGAAATGTTTTATGCTAAACAGACATGAAATAAAGACTTCAGATTAAAGCCTGGTATAGAATACAACACAAGGAAAAGTAGTCTGGGTAAGTCTTCATCCATCTGTCCATTAGGGAAGGCTAATGGCTTACAGTAGGTACAGGTAAAAAACCCCTCTTAGTTCAGCTGTCCAGAAGTCAAAATGTAGTCAGTAAGATCTCTACATCACAAATCAAGGCAAGAAAGGCAATTAAGTTCCCCTCCAATGAAATGGGCTTGCTGAACTGTGTCTTCAGGCCTCATTCCCCAACTCATCACCAACATACATGCCTCGCTTCCCAAACATTATTGACACTTTCTTAGGCTCACATATGGCAATGGATAAGCTGAATAAGAACATTTCAGCAAACTAAAAAATTGTATTGTTAACATAGACCCTTAACCACTACACTACACACATTGACAAAGACATCATCACTTTGTAAAAATAATTAGCAAGCATCTGACATAACTAGGGAAATCATCAATTTCCCTAGGTACCAAGTTCCTCACAAGTGTCTCAGTAACCCACTATCACAATGAAAAGACTGACTACAATAAAGCAATGTAACACAGAAAATCTCATAAAGCATGGAAGCAGCAGCATAGCACGTGTTCTTTAGATAAAAGGTCAGTTCAGATCAATGGCCCAGCAAACTCACTATCCTGTCTGACATATTTCAGAAGATGGAAGAAATTTTGGTTTCCATACATATAACAAACATCTTATTGACAAGGCAAATGAATTTTTATTTCTGTATGGTAAAACCTAGGGATCTATCATTTGCAAAATGCTCATTATTCTGCCTGAGGACACTACAACCTACTAATTTTTCAGCCTTAATGGTATCCTATTTCAGGAAGTTTCAGAAGGTATATAAATTCTGTGACAATAACTATTCACTTTTATTATAATTTTTTACTCCAATACCTTCCTGCTAAAGTGAATATCCTCTTCTTATTATGAGAAACATGAATAAATTATTTACCTTGTCTTTCATTGCTCTATGTAATTCCTTTACACTTATGTCCTCCCTCAAAAAACTTAATGCTATCACTTCCTCATTAAAACTGCATTTGCAGTCAATCATCTGTGAATCCTAGTTATTTTTCTGAAATTCACTTTAGAAATGTCACCCAGAAGTGAAAATAGTTTTGAGGGAGGTTATGTAATTGATGCTTATCCTATCCAGTTCCTTAAACACACTAATCATTTTTCTTTGCTAACTTTACTGCTTAACATGAAACAGCTATCTTCACTGAGCTTTCAATGAAATAAAATTATGTTTTTCCTTCCCTAAAGAAATAAACTTTATATTAACCATTCAACAGGCTAAAATTATCGCTTATCATATAGTCAGGTATTTGTAAACACTGAACTTCATCTGCCCAATTAACACAGCTCTTAAATTTCTACTAGTTTTGCTCATAATAATCAAAAAAAGAATGCATATGGTAACAAATTACCAGGAGGTAGGCTCAAGTTTAAGTTTACAACACACACCTAACATCATAGTAACTGAACATGGGACACTTTCAGGCCAAATTATACTGAAAATAACAAGAAATTACGTCATGCAGTAAACATAAGCTGCACACACATGCATAAGCCCTACCGAGTAGTTAATCTACTGTAAATTCACATACTATATTACCTTGCAATAACTTGCTTTTATAGTCATTCTTTAAGTAATAAAATGCCTTATTAATGTCCTTATGAACCTCTTTCAAACCTTTAATTTTAACCTGTATGTTCTGTATTATGCATCTTCAGTTATCCACTTGCTATATTATATAGCAAATTGACTAGTTACTTTTTTGTTTGCTTTTTGCCTTTTTTTGATCTGTAATAAAACTTTCTTTATCATCCTACAAACACCTGTTCATCTTAACAGTACTTGCTGAAAGCTTGTCAAAAACTTTTTGGAAGTCTGAATATGAACAAGTTACACTGAGTGCTATTTTTCTCAGTTCAAAGAACTCTAATAGCTAGGACAAAATAGATAAGTCATTTTCTTATGGCCATTTAAGATCAGGTACCTCCTTATTAGCTTACTCAGCTACTGCCTTACCAGGTTAATGCTGGACCCTCAAAGGCATATTTACCATAGAGATTTCTGTTGCTTACTCCCAGACATATTGGGTAGCTAGAGAGGCACACCTTTCTATTTTTGGATGCTGTGGTGTACTATAGTTAGATTGCATATGCTGCAAAAAATCAGGCAGTGTCTGAAACAGATAGTATGGATAGAGGTACCTAACTCTCACTGTTGTCATATTCTCAAAATGAGCTCTGTTATTAGAAGAAAAATAGAAAGAGTAGGAAACACAACTTAATGAAAGGCAAAATATTCCTACACACTTTGTGTGACAGTCTGCAAGGATTGAAAATTGAGTAGAACAAAACAGCACATCAGTGAGGCATTACCTTCCTACATCTCCATCTCTCAAGAATTGCATATTCTATGAGTATCAGTGTGAAGCTCCTGTCTGATGTTTCAGAAGTGAATAGAGAGGACTGACAAGTCAGAAAGATGATGTAAACAAAAAAAATCTTGTTTTCTCAAGAGAACAGATCTTAAACATCTTTTTCAAAGTTCATCAGATACTTAAAATTTTCCCTTTGGAAATTTCCCATTAGTATTTTAGTAACAAATAATAAAGTAGTATCAATAATATCAACAAAATTATTTTAATTAAAAAATAGGTCAATAATAAACTAATTTAATACAGATACTAGAAAACAAGATGCAAAAAAGGAAACTTGAAACAGGTGCTTTGGGCATGGGTAGAAAACAGCAAAAAAAAAGCAGGAGAGGGACAGAGGTGGACTCCCAAGCAGAATGACAACACCATTCCAAGCACAGCTGCTGAGGCTACATTCCTGGGAACCCCAGAGACCCACACTACTATATGGATACCAGAAGCAATTCTCAAAAAAATGGGAATGGAAAATAAGCTTCCCAGCTGCTCTGTATTGAGAGCACCCCAGAGCACCTCAGCCTCCAAAACACAGCTTGGCACAACTCAGGGAACCAGTGCACAAAGACATTCAACTCTCACACAGAAGTTCTTGCCCTTGGGAAAAAACCAGAAAAAACCACACAAACCAAAAATCCCCACAAAAATACAGTGCACAGCAACATCAGTATTTTCAAAAGCCACTCTTTCATATATCCCCTCCAAATCAATGGTCCTAATCTTATCATGAAACATAATTAAATCCATATATTAAGTCCTTTTCATACCAGCCAGGTACTTTCCAACAAGGTAGACTAACTCCAGGTTTCTGGAATGGCTTTAAACAATTGTAATATTTTTATTATTAGGTAAGTAATGTTCTAATCTTCATGCCAATTTATTTAAGAATGCTTTTTAAAAAATACTATCATATTTCAAGCTGTCTAAATGGAGAAGTGAAAAGGGGGAAACTAACAATTCGGAGTTTCCTGTCTAGAAATGTATAGGAAAGTAATGTCCTATTTAATTAAGTAACCCTGATACAAGCCCTTTCTCTACTCTCCTCCCAGTTTTCAGTCCCTTAATTCTCCTGTCCTAAAGCCATCAGAGTTTCATAACCCAAAACCCTCCCACACTCCCATCTCAAGCCTTTCCACTTTTCATCTCATACCAATAGTCTTTGACTTCCCTGTTCTTTCCAGGTGTTTACTAAATCCTCTCCCACATATTTCTCTGTCTCATCTGCCTCTGCCTTCCCTCTCCTGATTCAGGCTAAATACTGGTCTGCCCAAATCTAAAAGCATGCACCACTCCCAAGTAGCTTCAACAGTACCGATTCTTCTGCAAATCACTTCCAAACTGCCAGCCTACTCTGCAATTCCTGCACTTCTATTTATTCAATGCCCCTGCTTCAAATCCACATCCATGCTTAGCAGTTCTAAGTCAGATATCCTGGTTCCAGGTCCCTCAACAATAAGCCCAAGCCCTGCTGCCCTACTCTTGTTTTATTGTATGCTGATACCTCTTACTACCCTTGTTGTCATGGAAGCCCTGTCTTCACAAAACTCCAGGGTCCTTCTTGCAAGATAGGCTTTAAAAACCAGGCTGGATCAAAAAAAAAAATCAGAAGGACTCTTTAATGACTGACAGAAGACTAGAATGTGCCCATGTGAAAAAAAAAAGCATCTGGACCTTCCAAAACAACAGTGTTTCAAGCGTGCTTAAAATAATGGCCTCAGCTTAGAAATTGCTATGTTCCATAAATTCAGTACTGAAGAAACAGATTGCCTTAAAAACTGTTCTCAACTAAATCCAAATTTTCATACTAAGCAGGCTTCAGATTCAGATCTCAGCTCTACAAAGGCCTTATTTAAAAAACATGGCCAGAAAAATCACAGTGGAGAGCAGATATCTAGAACTGAATGGACACAGACTCAGGAAGGAAACTCATTGTCGGATGGAACTCCAGCTCTAAACTTCTCATCGACTCATGAATTCCTTTCTACATGGATCTTTTTCATGAAGACAGAAGATGACAAAAATATGACCCAACATATGTTTCTGTATTTCACTACTGAAACAAAGCCTGTTGAATATAATATGTACATAATATATGCATAGTTGAATATAAAATATACCAGAGTCAGAAAATTGGCAGTGTCTGCTAGGAGCTGAGGTGTTTTTTGCTTGCTTGTTGCAAAGAGAATTAGCATCATCATTTTCCTGCTATGAAATTCCCACCTCTTCTCTGGGAAAGTATCTTGGAAGAACCCAGAAGCAAAAGCAAGGCAGACACATTTACTACAGCTAATACATTTCCAGGCTACCTATGCACTTCACAGCCACTTTCACTCTTGAGTATACCTATCCAGACTGCCTGACTGCTGGCTCAACAGGTTTTAGCTGCCACCAGAATATGCTCCTTTGCCACCCAACATAGCTGTGCTCAGGAAACTGCACTGCCCTTCCCACACAGATCTTTCTGAATTCGTCTCTTAATTCCCCCTTCTATACTTCATAATTTATCTAGGAGCAACTAGTCATTGTAGGAATACAGGAGTCTAAAGATCATTTAATAGCTACACAAATGTCTGCAAGAAGACACATTGGGTTCTCCAGACACACTTAACAAATCACAGCAGTTGAAGCAGAATGGGTAAGGAACGATTTTAGGGAAAAAGTCTATGAACGTATTTCTCAAAGTTCTTTTCTGGAAAGACTGAAACGAAATAGATACATTTCAAATTTTTTCTCATGTACTTGTTTAGATACTAGGTTTTATCCAAGGAAGTAGCATCATATGTTTAGCTTTCAACCAATCAGCATTCCTGAAGGAAAATGTTTCTCTATCAAGGTTTTTCGAACAGTTTTACGGGCAACATTTCACTTAAAACCAGCTGAAAACCAGTCTGACAGCTCTGAGTAGAACTAGAAAAGCAAACAAGAACAAATAGTCTAAATAGGATCTGGCCTTATGCATGACCAGGCCTCAGCATCACCAGTATAGCCAGCATTCACATTCTCTCCTGTGTCCATCAACAAGAAGGGACTTCATTTTTTGGCATATCCTTTAAAAATTGAACACCCATCTGCAAAGACAAATCTATTCAGCTTCCTAAAGTTATAAATGTACCCCATAGTTTGAAATAAATATATTTCCAATAGCATAACCAAATATTCAAAATCTAAGCACGTGAAAATAAAATTCAAAGAAGCAAAGAGAAGCAAATACCAGAAGCTGTTGCAACTATTAAACATGCCTCAGAAAACTTAGCAAAACATAACTGTTAAAAGAGTGATTCCAAAATACGAGAATCAAACTAAGACATTCAAATCATTTGTCTCCACCAAATAAAAGGAAAAAAATTACTGTCCAAGGCAAAGTGCCTATGCTAGAAAACCTGCAGGTGGCAGCTTAATTAACTGAGAAGTGCTCAACCTGAACAGCTTTGTTTAGTTCAACTATAGCATATTATAAAGCAAAAAAATTGCTTGTGTGTTGCCGTTTAGGACATAATTCAATAAGAAACATGAAACTAAGTGGAATTCTACCAGAACTCAATGTACATTTCGTGTGTATCACCATGTTTGACAGAAGGATGACCAATCCCCATGCTAAAAAATACTTCATTACATCTTTACAGTGTTATTGAATATAGAATTTACATCAGAACCCATTCTGAAGACTTTCATTGCCAGCACTGTTATGACACAGTGGAGAAATGAGGAAGCAAATTGCATGGAAGCACAAATCTGAGAAGGTTTAGGTTCATTGTCTAGTAAGACAAAGCATGGATTCCATTTTTTATAACATTTTCTAATCCTCCACCTTTTCTCCTATACAATGACTTCAAGATGTTCTTGTCATCTTATGGAAAATCAAAATTTTGATGGCTGTAAACACTTGAAAGTAACAGGACAGAGATAAATTTTCATGAGATTTATGGCTTGCAGCATATCTCGGCCCAGCCCAGCGCTCACACAGAAGCCTGTAACACGCACAGGGACTCTACTTCAGTGCTTAACATACCTGCTGTGTAAGGAGATTGATGTGGCTTGGTGGGGAATACTGGCAGGCTGCTTGCTTTTCTGCCAACTGCTGCAGTTCTGCTGCTAGCACACTGGGGCCATGACGTTTGCCCTGGGAAGACGTATGCTCTGCATCTTTGTGCATCCTGGCTGAGCCCAAACACTGCCCACTTGAGCTGCGATGGAGACCTACCAAACAAACATTTCAATGTGCTTAATGAGTGGCATGTCAGACTCTCAAGCCTGCTGATCAGACACACGATAGCAGGTAAGATACCAAGAAGAATACAGAATACACCTATTCTGCATGAGTATTGCCCACATGAACAAGGAGCAATTCCAAACCTGTATTCTCTTTATTATAATGTATCAAATGGCACCCAATTCCACCGACATCGGCAGCTATTACCTAAGCTAAATCTGTAGTTTTTCCTTAAAAACAAATGGATCTCTTTAAGTAAGCTACTCAGTTGAGAAGTAAGATGTATTTTAATGCTAGAAGAGGTGTCAATATATATACAGCAACTCCAGGAAACGTGCTGACCCTGACACACAACCTAGAAGAAACAAATACCATCAAAATACAAAAGAATTAGTATTATCAGGATCACAGCTGTTAGCCTGTGTGTGGTTCCCAAAAGTTTCCAAACAGATTACAGTCTGCATGCAAATTCCTACAGTTTCTCCTACCCTTTGAATTCTTTACACTCTAAAGCTGCATTGCTTAACTGTGTTCTACCACAGCATGACAGATGAGAGGTCTCTAGATCTTGGTTTTGGGATACCCTTGGATATGGCAGTGCTGAAACACCCTAGAGAATGAGATATTGTAATGATTCATTCAGATTCTTCTTTTCTTGAGGTCTTGACACACCTTTAAGTATTCAACACTTATGAGGTTTCATTACAAGATTTCTATGCTTGATAGGCAAGCAGAGAACTAAGAACAGCACACAGACTGAGACAGGACTTCTGCTAATGAAAACATTGAACCCACTAAATATAGATGAGATCAGTAACAAAATAAAGAAAATATTTAATTTCACAGACAATACTTAATTTCACAGCTCTTTCTGAACAAGTTCAAAGCACAGGGCTGAGGGGAGACCTTATCACTGTAACTACCAGAAAAGTGGATTTTGTGAGGGGTCAGCAGCATCCTCTCCCAAATAAACAAAAAGACAAGAGGAAATAGTCTCAAGTTGCACCAGGGAAGGTTTAGACTGAATATTAAAAATATTTTTCTTTCTCCAACAAAAGGCTTGTCAAGCACTGGAACGGGCTCCTAGGAAGCAGTTGAGTCACTGTTCGTGAAGATGTTTAAAAGACATGTAAATACAGCTCTTAGAGACCTGGTTAATGCCAGACTTGGTAGTGTTAATTGCTGGACTTGGTGATCTGAAAAGCCTTTTTCAGTCCAAATGATTCTATGATTGCCTGTTCATTTGGTCAATAAAAGGGTATCTGCCTAACAAGGGCTGCATCCTGCACTCCTGCTTTCTGTGAGAAATTTAGCACCATCCAATAAGACTCAATTCTGGAAATGTAAAATTTCTACCTACTCCACCAGAGAAATTACACAATCTCTGTACTGAGCTAGCAGGTTATTATGAATCCAGTACACTCACCTACTTTTGCAGAGGATGGTTGGGACAATCTTTGGCTGTAGATCTGAGCAGCTCTCTGAAAAGATGAGAATGGGCCAACGGTGTAGCTACCAAAGCGACGATGTAACCCTGCAAGGCTACAAGTCTCAGTGGACACTGGGTTTGTGTGGACAGAAGAGCTGTCAGGAGCTGTGCTCTGCAAGGAGGGTAGTGGTGGTGGGGACTGAATCAGTCTGGGACCAGCTGGAGGAGCTGGCAATGAAGGGTGACCAGCCACATTTGAATTTTCAGAAGCTGCAGGCTGAGATGGCATCCCAGAACTGGTACCTCTCTGGGATGTGGCACCAGGATCAGAGGAAGAAGCACCAGGAGGGCTGCACCAAGGTAATTTCACTTCAGCATTTGAGGAGGTGAATCCTTCTGGAACTATACAAAGATAATGAACATGCTATTTGAGGAAGAATCTGCTTTTTAGGTCCTTTGATAACATCAACACATCAAATGCCTATATTCAGACACATTGAAGCCAAAATGACCTCATCTACCAGCAGAGACACGAAGAGGCTGTAAATGATAAATATCCTCTTTCAAAGCCTCCCATATCTAGATCATGCCCCCCAGGGAGTGGCAGCTAACTCTTTCCCACTGCCTACTCTACAGTATCTTCTCTTGCATTTAAAAGTTAAAATTGGTCATTTGGATCTCTCAATATGAACCCAAGGTTCCAACCTTTGTTTAAAAACAGTATTAAAAACAGCATATGCAATCAATTTTTTTTTATGATTAAGTCAGTTCACTTACCGTTTGATTTAGCTTCTTTGGGTTTACAGCCTTTTAGTGCTCCTTCTGCAGACAAATCTGCAACTGAACTTTTGGGATGATCACCTTCTATTTTTTTCACCATCTCAGGATGCTCTACAACAAAATCAAGGAGTTAGGAAGTAGAACATTGCAAATCACCAGAACAAAGCTGTAGAATTTATTCTTGTTATAAATGACTTTATTGCTAACACTTCCTGTAGACCACACAACTTCATTGGTGACAATTATGCTGTCATGTACAGTAGCATGGGCTACTAGATACATATGGCTGGCACTCTCTTCCTTCCATGGAATGCCTAATTAGGCTCAAATACACACTCTCCGCTCTCCAACGGATACACGCACTACAGGCAGCTTGATTTCATTCATCCCTTACTTTGATTTTAGGATTCTCTATTCATTTCAATTCTTACTGCCCTCACACTCTCACTCAGTTTGCACATTCTTACTTCAGCCATGAACTACCATCTCTAGTTCTTTATAAATGCCAGTCTGAGTTCAACTCATTTCACTTCAAGCAAAGAAGCAGGAGTGAAATTACTCTGGTCTTCACATAAGAAAGATATGAAACCTCAAAAAAACCTGAGTAGCATCGTGGAGAGGTTGTTCTCTTTTCATAGACTTAAGTTAAACTAGATTTGTCTGGGCAACATAATCTCAGAACTGCCTGCAAAACTTACCACTTTGGGGCTGTTTCTCTGACTGGTGACTGCTGTTCCTGTGTTTTGTGCTTGTAGTTTTTGTTCCTAGGAAGACACTTGCTGATTTGGTTTTGTGTGTGTAAAATGTCAGTACTTCCTCCAGGTCACTTTCACTGCAATAAGGAGCGAAGAACAGATGTAGAGTGAGAAAATTAAGCTTTTCCGCATTCATGTAACAATCAAAGACAATAAACAACAAGGAAATTGAAGAGTGGAGGGGGAAAAAAAAAGATGACACTAGACAAGCTAATGATTTCCTCAGTTCTACAGGGTAAGAGCAGAAGGAAGTCAACATGCCCTCGTTAGAAATCTGAGATTCCCACTAAAATACCATCTTCTTATGCAGTAGAAAATTCAAGGCATTCAGAAGCCTTCCCAGCATAAGTAAAGTGAATACGCCAAACACATCTGGAGAGATTAGCTCAACATGAGAGATTCCATTCACAGCTGAATTTGTGAATCTTCTGCAGGTGTTCTTTAGAATAAGCAGCTACTTTCCCATGAGAGAATTCAGCTTAGCCTCTGTTTTATAGTCACCATCAGTAGCAGTATTTAGCAGTAGGGGGAGAAGAAGAAAGAAGGAAAAGCTTATTAATTAGCCAAAACTGCAGGACAATCAGAATAGTCAGTATTTTTGTGAAACTCCCAAAACTTGTGTATATTTCTCATTCTCTTTACAAGAAGAAAGTGGGACAGCCCCAATATCCTAAACCTGGTCCCAAACCTGTATCAGTTACTCAGCCATGCTTATTAGAGCTTGTGCAAGCTGTAGTTCCAGTTATCTGGGATCTAACATGCTTTCCTTTTGCTTTATAGAGCTGCCTCAGCATCAGTGAATGGCTGTATGGCATAGCAAACACCAAAGCAAGTAGTATAGTGCCAGCAACACAACAAGAAAATGTAACACAGGAATATAATATAGCAGAGCAGCAGTTAGAATCTTCCAAAATATCTTCCGAATATCACAACTGTAACTAGTATTAGCTAGCCTAAGCTTTGGTAAAAGCCACATCTAAAGCTGATACACTGAAGTTTGCATCATGCCCTGAAGAACCAAACTTCACTTTTTCTCCCACAATAGTAGTGAAGAGGTAATATAAGAATGAGAAGTTGTTAGTGGAAAGGTGCTTTAAGCTTTTAAATCAATTTACCAGTATGTATGTGCTTTTACAATGCACTGAGGACATTTAGAATCAATGGTCACAGTATATGTACAACTAAACACAATGACATCCATGTGATATCAAAGTTAGAGAGTCAATGAGACAATCTCAATTCAGAGACAACATATATTACTCATTTTCTCCACTGCTGCATTCACTGTACTGCAGGATGAACACTCAAGGCAGAAATTTATCCCCTTGATTGGCTCCAAATGACATGCTCACTGATTTAAGCTTTAGCACAGTGCCAAGTAGTGTCAGATATCAGAGTTTTCAAACACACCTTATACTTCATAAGAAGCAAGAAGATCATCACTAGATACTGGCTGATCATTGCCAAACTGTTCTACATCAATTAGTCAGACAACTCTAAAAATCTCCATCCCCAGCCTAGACTGCGCATCAGGCCATGATGGCTTGGTAGCCAATAACACCAAAACAGAAGAATTTGCAGTTCTGTTCCATGCAGCTATCTCTTAACATTTCTGACAAAAAGGCAAATTACCTGCCTAGGACACAACAGACATTTCAGGGGCAAGAATAGTCAGAGAACTGAAAGCATGCCATGGGTCCACATAATATGCATTCCAAGCAAGAGCAGTAGATCCTATGGTGTATGTTAGTCAGGCATCTTTATCTGAAGATTTTTCTGTGATCCTGTAAATCTGTTGCATTAATGACTCCACAGTCAGATAGTTATAATACCATTGTCTGTCATACAATGCTACAGGCCCTAAGGAATACTTTGATATTTTCAAAATATGTTTCTTACCACATTCTTTTGAGTTTAAAGCAGATAAAGTGCAGGGATAGAAAATGCTGCCTTTCCATTGCGAAAGTAACGGCTTGCACTGAACTGCCTTAGCAGGCCAAGTAAGAGGCCTAACTCCCTTCCTCGCTCATCTAGAAAATCCAGACCTGGAAAATTCCTGAAGAGAGGCAGCAAGCATGAGATTTCTTTCTGCGAGCAGAAACTTGAGTCAGAGCTGTAACAACTGTTCAACCACAGCAGCTCAAGATCATCTGAGCAGCAGTTCTAGTTTCATCCTTCTTCCAAAGTTCTGCCTTATTTTATTTGGTCCAGCATCACAGGAAAGGAAACCGTTAACACACCAGCAGCAGTTTGAAATTTAAACAGGCCAGGTCAACCACCGTTGTCCTTTGGGAAGTTACTTAATGGTCAAAACATCTATTTTATGTTCTTCTCTATGCACCAGATGCTGATGTTAGAAGTGTTTGGTTGCTGGAAGAGAGACAAGAGAAGACAAGCTCTCTGTCCCTCAGCAGGAACAGGTCCTACAGTCAATAAAAGTATCTAGAGGCTTTGGATCAATCAAATCATGTTTATAACAATGCTTCATGGTTGAGAGATCATTCATCAAAGGCAATATAATCTATTCTTACCTTGCTCTGGCAATGAAGTCCTGAAAATCTTCAGGATTCACTCCCTCCTCCTCGTCTTCCTGTTTCTTTTTTGATTGCTTCTGAACCATTTGCTTTGTTTCCTGTTAATAAGCAGTATCAGTAAATGTCTCTATGTCCCATGGCATAGCTACAGCTCCCAGAATACAAAAACCAGTTCCACAGGATCTAAGAAAAAAAGAATATCACTATGTGCAACAACCCGAATAAATATGAAGAGCCCCGGAGACAACATCCTAAGCATACACTAAAGTCCATTCTTCCACCTGACACAACTGATTTGCTGAGAAAAGGTCAAGTCTTCAAAAATGTGTGCTGTTCCTTCAACTATGCTCTTTGCTAGAAGTATGGAAGGGAAAAAAAATTAAAATCATTCTTTACAGATATTAGGTCTCCTCTCCACTTTGCTGTTTCTGCCACAGATTCCTCCAAACAGCTTTTATTTGCACATTTGTCGCAGAAGTAGACAGATTTATGAAAGGTGAGAAAAAGTATAAAATTAATCTTAAAGAAACTGAAGAATGTCTGTAGAAAATCAACAGATTTTCTACAATAAACTAGTAGGTCTCTTGAGTTAATTTCTTTTGTCAAGCAGCAAATTGCTGAGGGCTTATATGCATACCACCGCTATAGCAAAGACTAAGTAAAACAGTCCAGCCTATGGCAAACTTGGTTATACACTGAAATATACTGGAATAAATGGTAAGCTTTTATGGGTGAAAATGGGAGCAAGTTTTCAGATACAAAGAGTCTATTTTACAACAGTAGAACTTGTTGACACTAGAGGTTGGATTGATACAAACATTTTTGTTAATCAAAACAACCTTCAGACCTGTCTGAAATACCAGTACCAGCTTAAATGCTTTATCATGACCTTCACTTCATTTTTTCCTGCTGTTACCCTGAGCATTCCTAGGAAAAAAAGGTCAGATACATCTTTTGCAATATAATTCAAGACAGGGAAGGAAAAGCCAGTTTGGGACATCTTTTTACCCTTTACTACTTAAGTAAATGTCTGGATAATGTGTGATCTGTTTTACTTAATTTGCTGGAACTGTATTCTTTTCTTCTGCGTCACTATGGATAATATATAATGGCAAGGAGTCCCCATTAAACCTGAAGTTACAAGGCAATGAAATAAGTCTATATGTTGGAATCAGAAATCAAAAAAACTCCCAGCCTAATAGTCTCTCAAGGGCTTAAACATGTACACCCTGAAACCTCAAGTGATATGTTCTCACTTGTTTTAACTGAGAAAATATATTTATGCACTGATTTATTACCAGTTGCACAGCTTTATTTTGTGAATTTACTCAAGAGTTAGCAGAAAATCCTAATGTTTGAATACAATTTGAGTGGAAATTATACCCAAAGCAGCTGCATTCTTCACTCACCACAGAGCCACCCAAGCATTTTGTGGTTCCTCCTAAAAGAGTATTTCCGTGAGCATTAGGCATACAAGGCACTCCCTGGAACAGATTTGGTTCAATACCAACCTTGATTAGACAGATCAAGTTACCAGATGTCAGTTCTGACAAGGTAATGTAAGTGAACACCCTCTCTTAATGAGCAGAAGCTTGGAGAACTCTACACAGCAGTCTCTGAAAGCTGAATTTTAAATACCCTTGTTCTAACACTGAAGAAATGCTAGGGGGCAAAGGAAAGGGGAAGCTGTCCTTGCAGGATGAAGATTAGGTTGAAACCACTATGCTAAGAACAATACCTCCTACACTGAAAGATGTAAAAATTATTTAAATTAGCACCAACATCTCCTTAACACTGAGCATGAAGAGTACCTTACTACAGATATGTAGCAGTCCTTCAATACACCAAGTAAATAGTAAAACACATATTTCAGGCTGTTCTGTATAAAGCAAAATATCTTCAAAGAAGTCTGATAAAAATAAAAAGTGGGAAGAGGCATTACAAAGCACTAGAATCAAAGACAAGGTAAAAAACAGCACACTACCAGTTAAATTCCACTTCATTTCAGCACTTCTTTTTATGCACATAATTACTGGCCTGCACATATTATGTAATAATATTGTTGTCTATCTGACAATTTCAACAAAGTACCATTATTGGATGCACAGCTGCAAGCAGATCATGTAAATAACAGAAGAATGCCTTTGAAACAGCCTGCATGAGATGCTTTGTAATAAGAAAAGAGAAATCCAAAAAATAATTTAAAAAAGGAGTAAGTCACCTTGTTATAATAGATTATGAACTCGCCCAGCTGGCGAGCCAGGATCCGGCGACGATCAGGTAGCCCTAAACGACGGCTGGGGAGCAGCAGCCTCAAGGACTGGCGAAGGTTGCTGGCAGCTCGCTTCAGAAAACGGATGATGAGATCCTGGCAAGCAAGAGAGATGGAGTTAACAACATGCTACGTGCAAGATGTGGGGAGAAGAGACTAGAGATACTAGAGCAGCTAAGGACTGGCAGGAACTAACCACACTCTCCTGAGAAAATGAGCTGAAACTGGAAGGCAAAAGCATTCTGCAACATGCGCTTTTAATACAGCGCTATAAATCCAACATGGGGAGAAAAACAGTGGTGTACCTTGCCTGAAGTGGGTCAGAATTTTGAGCACTCAAGAAGTGTTTGTCTCAAAAGCACACAGATAAAGGAAAAAAATAACCAACCAGCAAAATGCAGTAACACATAATAACCTGTAAAGTCCAGTATCTTAGGAGAATGTTTCCAAAACCCCACCTGCAATGTGTTAAAGAAGGCCTGTGAAAAAGTTCACTAAGATAAAACTCTCTCAGCAGTACCACAGGAAGGGGATCTTGGTCAGGTATCTCCACTACAGTGGAGAGCCCCATTTCAAGATTTTTCATCCATATAGATATATATATAGATCTATATAGCTATACTGTTGCCACATCCTCTCCACAGCAATAGATGTCTACATCTACAGCCATGCAATTCCCAGTCCCTCACCATGTCTCTGACCTCTGGTGGGGGAAACATATGGCAAGGAAGATCCTAATGGCAAGATGCATCCCGTGGGTGTTTTGAACCCTTTCTGTCTCGGCTCTGGATTTGCTTTTGCTTAGGATATGCATTTGCTCTGCTAATGCATAAATGAGCAGCCTCACAGCCAAACTATTGGATTTCACAGCTCGCCTCTCACTGCCATTACTCCAGGCTGGTTTGATCTGTTATTTTAAACATTATTCTTCACAGTACAGCAGACAAAGTGACTCTCAAAAAGCCCATTTTAATTTCCACTTGGAAAGAGAAGAGGTAACATTTTCCACTGAGTTGAATGATTATTCTTGACACACAATTTTATCTCTGAACTACACTGGCTGTTTCCCTGCAACATGCACTCAGTGAGAATATATGCAGAAAGCTCAAGAGCCTAATGTCCAAAGCTCTTTTAGGAAGGTTGTGAAGGGATCTGGGCTTGCTGCGCTTTTTAAAATGCATACATATCAAATACAGGACTTTAAAATACTGCCTAGAAAAATCCATCACTTTTACTTTCTTTTCTCAGTGGCTTTTACTTTAATTTCCTCTATCGAGATTGCAAGTAAGTTCATAAACATAGATGTCTGAATGTGTAACAACAGTGTATAAAAGAAAAAGCTTAGCTGGGTACCTGTTCTATTTGAGCACATGAATGCTTTGCTTAATGCAGCAGAAACCAGATCCTGACAAGTAATCTTACAGAATCTTCTAGAGAAGAATTCAATAGCAAGTAAGCTCAGAAATCAGTGAAGGAGAACCAACAAGAGATCTGAGAAGCCTAAATATCAACAAGATTCCAGTCATTAAGAGATGCCTATCATTGCTCTGA
Organism: Anthoscopus minutus; assembly: GCA_013399455.1. Lineage (NCBI taxonomy): Eukaryota > Metazoa > Chordata > Aves > Passeriformes > Paridae > Anthoscopus > Anthoscopus minutus. The sequence continues at coordinate 62,031 of VWYI01001443.1, read as the reverse complement.
GGTCAATAACCAGTCCTACCTCATCTGTATATTAAAAATACAGCACTGGCAGCTAGACAAAAATGAACATCCATCATCTCAGCTGGACTTCTGTACTTGCAAAGATGTGAACTGACCTCAAAAATCCCAAGGTAGATTTCAACTTGGCTTCTCAGTCTGGCCAACACAAAGCTTCTTACTTACCATTTGCTCATCCTCTTTGGCAACCCAGGCAGGATTCTGGATCTGCTCGCCAGCATCCTTCATCAGTCGGAGCTGAACATGCTGTAGATAGGCAGAGAAAGCTGTACGAGCTTGCACTTTGCTGTGGACAAAAAGAATCAATCAGCTATCCTCAGAACAGGAATGGGAAGAGTTACAGCAGTCAGGCACAGCTTATGGACCAAAGTACAGTCAGCAAGGACCTCCTAAGTGCACTAATGCCAAAGAAAGGAGGACCCCTTCACCCCATCAGCATTTTCAAGCAGACCTTCAGTTCACCAAGGAGGAGTAGGTATTGCAGAAGGTACAAAAGATAGCAGACACTGTCTAAGATAAATTCTAAAAACAGAATGTTCTTCCTGCCTTTTACAGCCTTGGTTACACTCCTCTAAAAGCCAGATGGACATGGACATCAGCAAAACTGTATTTTTAAAACAAATTCAAGGCTCTACTGGGCCTCTGTTTTCACAAACATTTTGAACACCACAACAACAGACCATAAAATAAACAAAGGGCTTGGTACTGGTGCCAGAGTTATAACAAAGGCCCTGTAATTCCCATTGGAAATGAAAGAATTAAATCTGCGAAAGTGAGCTCTTCCCCTGCTGGCTCAGGAATACAAGCCAAATTTCATTGAGCAAGGCACCACTGAGGAATGAAGGAACATCAGCAAAATCTGCTGTGCAGCTGGCCGAACATGTTGGGAAGCTGTAAGCATGAACTGAGGACTGGGAAGGACACATAGTTTCCCATTCCCTCACAATAGCAGCCACTTTAGTATATGCATCTGTTGTGAGAGGAATTACTGAAAGCTCTGTAGAATTCTGTTCCTCATTCCCTTGGTCTAAACCCTATCCTCAAACATTCTGCGCTGCCAGCCTCTGCTCTTCCCCATAGTTTTCCCCACAGTTGCTAGAAGCTTTTCATAAGGATAGAGCAGCAGATGCACTTTAGTGTCAGCAACAGATTTCCCTTTCTTAGGGAAAGTCATTAGAAAGTGTCCTAATAGGTTCTGTAGAATTTTAAGTTTCATCTTAAATAAACTAGAGCTTTGAACCCATTACTTTACTGAAATATCCCAGAACTTATTGTTCTAATAAACAGGAACCTACTCTTATGACCCAGCCGAGCTTCACTTATGAGCAGTTTATAATTGCTTTTCCTTTCTCCAACACTGTTCTGTATCTTAGATATATTCCCTCATGGGTCTCCAACCTTGAGTATCTTTATTAACAGAGTTACATTCTTTCATAGTTTTCATTTTATTAGTGTAAATTATCCACATCTGCCAGTGTCTTCTAACAAAGCCCCCACAACAGAGACATGATGAGCCAACAGCTCACCTCCACCTGTGTTCCACTCACAATCTGCCTTCCATTAATACAGGCAATACAATACTCCACATGAAGCCTCAGAAATATGTCAAGTGATAAACCCTGGAACACATTTGGTGTTTTCATGCATGCATGAGCTAGGGCTTCACAAACTACTTCTGATCAACCAGCATGCAAGATATTTTTCCTTATAATTAATTTCTAGTTGATAAACACCCAGCTGAGAGAACTTCTGCTGTAAATTATTAGTTCTTATAAGCATCTCACTGGACTTTGTGTTACTGAATTCCATCCTAGTTATATTATTTATATCCTCAAGGTCATCCAGTTTTTCTCATATTTAGTCCAGTACTTTTTTCTCATGGTAGTAACTCCCAAATATTTTCCACCTGCAAATTTCATTAGCACATTTGTACATTTTGTGTCATTCTTGAATTGATAATTAATATCAGCCTCAGACCAATTCCTGAGAAAGTTCACCATATTTTTTTCTACCTGTTCTCTGCTTCTTACAAATGCTCTCAGGTACTTACATGGTCCTTACATGAGTGCCTGAAATGCTATTAAAAATTCTGTGCAGCAATTAAGTCTTTCTGGCTTATAGATCTGTAAATTTCAGGAACACTATGTTACAGTGTTACACAGACAACACTTACAGATGCATCAATTGAGGTAAGAATTGAAGTTAAAATAAAATACATTGGAAGCATCCATGTACTGGCTTAATTATCAACTTCTGATGATTCTGGAAGGTCACACAGGGCCAAAGAGGGGCTAAGCCAATGACAAGTGCACAAGAGTCTCAAGCTAACATCCTCTGTTAATAGCTGTACTGAAGCAAAAAACACATGATGAAAATACCTGGTTACAATTTCTGTCTTCCAGGAACTTCAGTGAACTCCAGAATCCACGGCAGGCCTTGTAACATCTCTGACCTCTGTATGCTACTAGTCACTACATCTACCTTTTCTTTCTACATGCATGGAACACTGGGAGAACTCTCTGAATCCTAGCTGCTGATACTCTCTGTATCAGGCCAGCATGTATCAGAAAAGGCTCTCACCTCAGCTCTCTAGAGCTGTCAGGTTTGGTTTAGGTATAACTCAAACATCTCATGACCAGTTCGAGATTTGTGCTTGACAAGGAGCCCCCATAATCAACATCAGCAGAATAATACAGGTCTTGGCCTGCACCTGATACTTCTATGACTAAAAACTAAAGGAGGTTTTCGTTTAACACTGCCTCTCCTTTGATGTCAATATCAACCAGGATATTGAAACCTGAGGTCTTAAATGCAGGAAAAAGTAACTTCCTTTTCACTTTACTTCCTTGGGAAGAGCACAGTTGGGGGAACAAGTTTCCCTTGACTATCATTTCTTCACCAGTAACACCCAATGTCTGGAAGATAGGTATTTCCTCATCAGGCTGACTAAAGGTGAGAGAAGTCCTACCACTTACAAAAACTGACTAGAATGGGCCTGGTTTCTCTTAGATGAAAATTTTATTCTTCAGCTCCTCTGCCCGTTGAGCCCACAAGCCAAGCTTACATCAATGACAGATCAGATGGGGTCAAGCCCAGAACAATCTCGGAACCTCGGAACATGAGGTCACCACAAGCCTTATACCCTCTGTGAGGAATCCCAACAGTGCTGGGTGCTGAGCAAGATGCTGCCAGGAACATCAGACAGAGCTTATGTTCTTGGCAGGAGTCAGTTATATATATTAGACACAGTATTGCAATGTTTATCCTCAAAAGAGGTTTCAGAATCTTCCCTGTCACAACATCAAATGTCCTTGCCACAATTAGACAACAGAACAATCCCAAAGACATTGAATAACCCATAGTTTCTCCCAGAAACTAAACTAAGAAAGCAACAACAAGAAACATTTTCTCTACCTTTGGACATTTTCCACAGAAAATATAATGCTGCTTCTTATCTAGAAGATGTCAAGTCTTCCTACACGGGTATATATGATCATGCTTTCTTTTTGTACTTTCAGTCCATCTGCAATTGGACAGTTTTGCAATCCACATTCAAGGGGAGGATCGTATTTCAAAACATCTAGTTAAGACCTTGTTTGGTGTTTTTCTATAGAATCTCCTCCAGCACATCTCTTTTTTCAAAGAAACAGAGTCATGCATCAGAACATGCTCTATTCCACACCATCATACTCAACAAGATGCAATGAGATGTTTCAGTGATTTGTCGCTCTCAAATTACCTCCTAATCTTGCTCTCAGAAGGCAATGACCTTGAGCAAAGATTACTACCAGAGGTAAAAACTCTATCAGCAAAGATAAAAGTACAAAAATGAGAAAACTAATTTTATGGTAAGACAGCACTGAGATATTCCTGTCCAACTGTTCTTGGATAATTTAACATACATTTATAACCACTTCTTGGCAAATACAAAGAAAGAGAAGAAAAAATTTAGAATTCAGTAGCAGGCATCCTGCATTAAGGCAAAGAGGTATTTTAGAAGCTTGAGCTGACAGAGAACAGCTTACATCATCAGATTAAAGAACAGCAATGGAAACTATAGGGTCATGCTTTACACTGATCCAACAGGTCAGGCATTTAGGTAAACTGTCAGACTTTGCAATGGTCTCCCTTCTCTGCCAACAAGATGTTAAGGCAGCCCACAGTTTGACAAAAATCAAGGCCCCTTTTCTAGGGTCTTCCTATCTTTTCACACTGGTAACATGCATCCTCCATGTTTTAACTCATATTAGCTTCAAGTCAAAACTAGAGGAATTATCCAGAAAACTCTCACCTCAAGTTTCCTTGCTTTTGAAGAATCTGAAGCAAGTTAAACTGAGATTTAGACTCTGGTTTTTGCAGAAACAGCTCTTCTTTATCTCCAGTTTTCTTGCCTTGCTTTTTTGGTAACCTCTCCTTACAAGTAGTTTTCACTGAGTCAGAGACCTTTGGCATCTCTTTCACCTGGGCGTCCGAAAGAGAGCAAACACTTCTATCTACCTCTTCACCTTCATCTTCATCCATCTCTTCTTCCTCCTCACCTTCAGTGTCCAACTTGAGGGATAATTTTGCTGGTTCTGATGTGCCTGTAGTAGAGGAGAAATCCCTTATGCTGGTTAATTTAAAAAAAACATGGAGAGGACTGTTCTACTACTTATATCCTTTCATTTACCCCTAAACTCCTTTCTGCTCGAGGGACAGAAGACCATCATTTTAGAACAGCAACTACAACTGTTCTATATTACTCATTCTTCTTTCTGCTTGTGCATCAAACAGTTGAGAAGCCCATTTTCCCAATATTACAGAATACAGACCACGATTCTTGTTTTAACCTCACAAATGAAAAGAAGAATGCCCACACTAAATCAAAGAGGCAAAGACATTTTCCTATATTTTATCCTGATTCTTACATATATACTGACATAAATACTCCCATACTTTATATATATATACACTTTTTTGTATGTTGTGCGTCAAATAAAACAAAGCTACAAAACCTAGACTTCCATGCGTGCCAATAAATATCATATATCTTAACACAGCAGCAAAAATTATAACATTCCATTTTTCCTGCTGCAGTCAGTATCACACAGCTATTAAGAAGAGTTTAGATAAAGGCAGGAACAGTAAATTGTTGGGATCATTCACCTCTGTACTCTTTTAAATTTTTCCAACATCAGCGTGGATAAAGATTTCTCTTCCCAACAGGTTAAGAGACACAGCTGTCTAGGAGAACCAATCTGAAAGGTTCCATCTTTCTCTGAAAAGCTGAAGAATTACAGAGGCACACATACTGTTGAATTATTTACCCAAAATGCAACAAAAAGCTCATCTCCAAGTAAGCACTGATTAATCATATACATTGGGGTGTGAAAAGTTGGGAATGAAAATCAAGGCACTAAACAAACAAGAACCTCAGAATTAGAACAAAGTGAAAACTCTTAATATTTGAAACTGACCAACCCCATTCACACACATCAAATGAAGAAGTCCTTTGCTTGCTTGTTTTTGACTAGCTGCTCATCAAAAACTCTAGCCATGCATACCTGATGCTCTTGTCTGCGCTGCTCTAGCCATGCCATGATACCGCCGACGCTTCCGTAACTCCAGTGAAACAAGCTTCCTCTCATAAAAGAGAGCATGAGAGTCCACAGCTTCCAGCTTTCCATTGAGACCTGCTCTGGGAAGCATAGTACAGAGATACCCCTCAGTCTCTCTTCGTCTTTCTCTCCCTCATGATACAAGACAGCTAGTAGATCAAACTTTTTCAAGAAAAATTCACCCTGACACAGGGAAGAAATATTTACCATCAGTCTAACTCTGCTTACTTAAGCCCGTAAATGTTTGAAGAGAGTCCTGTGCGTATTCACAGAACATCATCTCTCAAAGTCCCAAGACACACTCACCCAGTGTCACACTTTCCTGACTGAGCAGCATCTGCCCATCATGCAACAGCTCAGGGCATAATTAATAGAGGAAATTTCAAGAGTGCAAAACAATGAAGGAAGAGAAGAAGAGCACATTGACACAAATCCAGTTGTCTGAACCATTTAGGTAGACAACTTGCTCTTCACTGATCAGATATAAGAATTTTAAAACTATGAAAGTGGAAAGTGCCAAACTTTCTACAACTTCTACCAACGTTAGAGGACGAGGAGCCCTACCAGATTCCTTAAGCGAAACATACAAAAGTAACAACTTCCTGCCAGCGTACAAAAATCTAGAAAAGTGCTCCTTACAATATACATGGAAATAAGAGCAGAAAACGCTTATGGCTTCATTTATCTTTTTAGATCTAACAAAGTGAATATATGAGTATATGAAGTCCAAAACCCTTGTGCATTACAAGATAAGCTCAATGATGAGGCTTATCAATATGGCAGGAATACCAAAGTGAAAAGCCTATGAAGAGAAATGTTAAGGTCTAATGAAAACATAAGCTCTGTATGTCCAATGAAAACATGAGCTCTCGACATGTGGGTATATTCTTTCCTCACTGTTATTTAGGTTTCTAAAATTATTTTCATGGATTTCATGTGGAAAAGGTGTTGACTACAACTTGGAAGATGAAGCTAAGGAAATCTGAATTTAGAGTAAATCCTACAAAGCACAAACTAATTAATTAAGAAGCTATTTACCGGGATCTCCCAGTGATGAACTCTCTTTTCATCTTCCCCCTACAAAGAGAAAAAGGTCAAAAATTACTCTCCATACTGGATCAGCCTTTATTAAAAAGCCTCCCTAGTCTTTCACATGTGCAATGGAAACACCATATACACAGAATATATACATATATACTTCTGAGTTCTACCCTAAAGAAGGAAAAAAAGGGCTCCAAAAGAGGAGCCCTGAGCAGCTGTACCACGATGATGCTTGCATTTATCTGGCTTAGGCTGAGATGGCATCATTTAGAACTACTCTTTAGACACATCCCTGAACATACACAGAGAAAAAATATTGTACAGCACTGATGCAGGAAGACTACCTGTAAATATTGTCTCCTTTCTCAGCCACCTTGTCTTTACTTGGTAGTCACTTCATAGTGGATCTCAAATTTGCACAAGAACCGTTGAGAAGGAATGGCATTAAACACACAGTGAAAGACACTGCATACAACTCTCAGTTGGAACCTTAGCTAGTGGCATGAACTTTCATTTCCACCCAGCCACAAGCCAGGAAAAGAATCATCAAATCATGACTGCACATGTCAAGACATAGTGATACTAAAACACTGAAGAAGTCAATTTCAGGGCTAACTTTAAATGAAGACAAGCTTTAATGCGATTTGAAATTTGAAACAAAAGGTAAGCCACAATCACCTATAATCTCTTCACAGAGAAATCTAAGTGCCTGAAGTCTTTTCATGTCCATAGTAATATTAGTACTCCAACGATTCCCATGCCTTTTGAATATTGTCCTTTTTGCCCTTGGTTTCAGAAGAGCAACATGTAAATATATGAGCAACAGTCACCGGCACACTAAAGAAGAGATGCACAATTATCACCACCCCTGTAAATACCAGATTATAACATGGGATAAGTGAGGAATCAATCCTTTCTGTATTGTTTGTGCCCTTTACCTCTCTCCCAAACAGAGAAGCTTTCTACCTGTCCTTAAACAGATGTGTAGCCAGCATGTAGTTCATTGATGTCTTGTGCTCTAGAAAAGACCTAGAAGAAAAGAAAATTCAGGATTTTTAAGACAGAGCTCAACACAATGAAAGGCAGCATAATACAGAAATAAATGACCTCTAAAAAAAAAATCACAGAAGTGGATTCAGACAACATGCTGCACCACAAAAGAAAAGAGGAAATAAATGAAGAGAGCTCTCATTTCTCAGCTGAAGCTCCTGGTGATGCAAGAGGTGGAGAAAACATTACAGACTGGAAAAATTTCAGAATGAGTGGGTCCTATATGGTGCTTATGGCCTAATGACAAGAGTACACAGTATGCAGCCTGAGGTTGTAAAAGCAGATAGCAAAAATCTGAAAGGGAGACACTTTTATTCTAACAGAAAAGCAATACCAGAAATAATGTCCAATGCTTTCCATGGGGTGCAGCTATGCAAAGCAGCAGCTGATAAAAAGAAGTGATCAGAAAAAAGAAAATTCAACACTAGAATAAATTCTGCCAAAACTTTCGATACATCTTTTTGAATGCCAAGATGGCTGATCTACACACATCTAACACTGAATATCCCTCAATATGCACCATTAGTGCCATCCTATCAGATTTTTATTCTTACCCATAAAGGTCCCATGTTAACGGGGTAGGGAATATCCGGATGAAGCCTCCTCTCCGTTCATTTTCCTCTCTCACTCGCCGAAGAACTTTGATCTGATTAAAAAAAAAAAAAAGAAAGAGAAAATAGCCAGCAAAATAGATAACTATGAAACCAAAAATCTCTCAGTTTCAGAAAACAAGACTTTTCAGTCCTGCAAATGGATGGAGTAGATAATTATACCCATAAGGAATTTTGTCCTGCATTTAAATTCTGAAGGAGTCTATCAATGCTTCAAGCATATCTCTGCTTGGCATGATTGAGACCAAGGGCAATACCACCAGTAAAACTCAAATTCTGTTTCAAAAATTATACTTCTTCTGTCACATTTTTCATTTACATGCACTTGCTCTTTGTTGAGCAAATAATCCCATACACTGCATGAAAGCCAAGGTAAATAAAAGCTATTTAATAGCCTCCTTACCTCCTCCATGGAGAGGCCTAGCACAGAGCTGCTGTGCCTTCCTGTTGCTTTTTCCCTGCCTAAGGGCATCGAGCTTTTAACTTCAGCATCACTAGCAGACAGAGGACGGGTACGCTGTAGAGAGAGTGTGAATCCAGATCTTTTTCTTTATCTCAGTTTTCATATTAAAAAAATTACATTTAAATTCCAGGACCCAATTCCCAGAGGGATCTACACTTCTGAGTGAGTCTTTCAACAAGGGGTGTTGAAATTCTGCACTACAGCCAGAATTCACAATTACACAGCCCATCTATTGAAGAGTCCACACCCCAGATGTCACTAAGTGTGACTATTCAGGTTCTTAGATTATAGCACAGAAGGCACTATTCAGGCCAGTATTTATACCCCTGTCCCCTTCTGGAAAAACAGGAGACATACCAAAAGTAACAAAGTCAGAATGTCACACAGGAAAATCCTCACTCAAGGGGCACTAGAGTCAGCATTCATAGGACAAATACACTTGGATTCACATCAATAGTACCGGAACCATGATTCTCTGTTCTAGATGTGTTGCTACACTAGAACAACAGATCTGTAATTCCCTGGTGAGATAAATGTTGCAGGGAAAAGTTCACCACCTGTTATTCTTTTGTTACTACACTGCTGAATGTCAGTTTCTAATGCTACTTCTGGAGCTTAATAGACACATCCTGCAGATGAACACAGTTACATCATGCAGATTTGCATAAATATGCAAATTTTTAAAATAAGAAAAGCAATAATTTGCAGACAGTATCACTAAGCTTATTTTTAACCTGATGGGCAGTCCTGGCCAATTCTAAGAAAAGGACAGGAATTCAAAATGTCTTCAAATCATCAGGATTATAAAATTTTAAAATCCAAGCAAGACAAATCTTTGAACTTGTTCTTGAACACATTTAAGATGGTCTTAGGCTCAGCTTAGATAAACTACCTCTGTAAAAACAGGACTAAAGGAGTCTGCTGAGAAGGTCTCATGGATTTATAGTAATTTCAAAGTTTCTTTCAGCTCTATACTGAGCAAAGAATGCACAGAGTGTCTTAATCTAGAAAGAACAGAAAAACATGACAGAAACCTTAAGGTGGATAAGTCCAGGGGAATATCCCATACTGCTCAGATACAAAAAAAATCCATGGTAAGATCAGGATGCATCTTTATTTGTAAAGAGTATGGGAATTGAATTCCAGTCTCTCAGTTTCATTAGAAATGGCAAGCGTCTATTCAGAATCTGTAGATGAAGACACAGCAAAAAAGCAACAGGCATTGCACTAGAATAGGTTATACTGCAGTGACTGGCACAGAAAAATCCAAAGATAAAACAGACATAGCAGATACCAGCTGAAACATTTTGTTAAGCCTAACTACAACTGATTAAAAAGAGAAGAGAAAACAAGACAATCTGGATGAGAAGGCAGGAGACATAAACATATGCAGAAGAAATAAAAATGCTTGCTTGATGCTGTAGATGGCACTAAGTTGGAAGATTTTACTCTTCCTTTCTAAGCTTTCTCTAAAATCTGATAGGTAACCTTCTCTTAAAAAACTTTTCCTGGCACTACCATAACAATCCATCATCATGTGAGAACTGCTGCTCAAAGAGACTATTACAAGAAATTCTTCATCCTATTAAATTATCTCCATTACTAAGGAAACACTTTGATGAAATCATCTCCATTGTCTCAATACAACAAAGATGGTTTAATCGATTACAAACAGCAAACCCATGTCCACATATTGGCAGCTCTGACTCCTCCCTGGGAACAAAATTACATTGCTGTCAAAATGCTAGAGAGGACTATCTTTGCTGGACTTCCTGTACAAAGAGTTTTCCCATGTTTCAGTACAGAATACCCTCTGGCTGTAGCACAGAAATGTCTCCAACTTCATGAAGACCTTCTTTCCTCTTTGACCGCGCTTATCTATAAAATCCAACCACTCTGGTGTATCTCCAAATTTTGCAAGTATCTTCAGTTCCCAAATCATGATTCTAATTTAGTAAGCACTGACAGCAGTTGGCACAAAGATCCTTCCTATTCTCTAAAAAACCTTGTTATTCAGTAAGACTCTTTCCTCTGAGCCTCAGCTAAACTTACACAGAATGACAAACAGCACTGAATAGACTGAACTAGGTTCTCAAGATGATTCCATCTGTTCTATCTTCCTTCCCTGATAGGGAAACCCCATTAAAAAAATTTTTTTTAAAAATTTCCCACTACATTTGTGCAGGAAGCCCAATAGCAAAATAATTCCTAACATGTCCCCCACATGGCCAGGTACTTAGATTCATAAACAAATACCCATCTGTCTATATGGCTTGCAAGAAGGGTGACAAATATAACAAGGTAGATCAGTCTCACTTAGGCTAACAACAATCCTATATTTTTCCATTAACTTTAAGAAATCCTTCTTTTCCTTGCATCCATTTTGACCCAGCTCACTCTCCAATTTTTGCAGTGTCCTTCAGAGGATTTTCTCAGAGAAAATGATTACTTCTCTTGTGGGGCCATCTGAATTTTGTGCGCACAGATTCTTCTGTGCTTACCATATCATTCAGACTTGTAGTCTTAAAAACTTCGAGGGATTTGATCCAGCTGACCTTGAATCTCAGCACATTTCACCTACTTTTTTTTAAGCTGCTAGAAGTGATGTAAATATTTTTTCAGCATTTGCTTTTGCCACACGGAAACAGCTGGTGTCATCTCCTCATGTTGACTTCCCTCTCACCTTTCACTCTTGCCCCAGACTGCTCTAACTGTAAAATATATTTGGGGACTAATTATACGAAAAGCACTGTACACAGTACTATCTGAAACCACAGCCCTCATACAGATGATGGGAGCTGAAGGGTACCTATCAAGTCTGCTGTTCGCAGTTTGTGACTGTGCAGACAAAGGACGCTGCAAGAGACACACAAAGAGAATAAAAATCTTGTGTTCTCCAAAACACTATGATCTCTGCCCAAATTGTTGAGGACTGGCAAAAACCCTAAACAAAACAGTATAAGCAAAGGGTGGAAAAGCACTGGAACAGGTTGGCTAGAGAAGCTGTGGATGTCTTAACCCTGGAACTGTTCAAAGACAGCTGTATAGGGCTTGAAACAACCTGGTTGAGTGGAAGGTGTCCCAGTGCACTGCAGTGGGGCTGGAATTTGGTAATCTTTAAGGTACTTTCCAATCCAAACCACCCTATGATTCTATGATATCTGAAGTCCAGAGATAAAGCTAAACACTCGTATCCTGAACAAATGTCTCCTGTCCCCATTCAAAACAGCACTCAGATGTGCTCAACCGTGCAGAATGCATCTGGACATATGGTTTTCAAAAGTACACTGAACTCAGCTGTGATGATCAAAATTAAGATTTTTGTAAAATAAGAGTCGTCCATATAAAAATATATAATAGCTATGCATCAAGGAGAAACAGATGCTATCAAGTAAAATTGTTCATACAACAGAGAGGGGAAAAAAAGGTAAAAATCCCAAGTAATTTTGCAAGTAATTTCATTTAAATATCTCGACAATATTCCAGTTCTTTTGGAGAAACAAGATATTATTTAGCATTCTAACACAGGTGTAGAAACATCAGAATGTCAGTATCTTACTACTTATGTAGTATCAGGCCTAGAAGTAAAACCAGTTTAAGGATAGAGACAGGTTCAAAAGAAAACAATCATCATGGAAGCCAAGATGTTTCTTGCCTTCAGTGGTATTCAGGCTGTCTTCCTCCTCTCAAACACCCAAGAGGACCAAATGGTGTAATAAACGATTCTCGGGAGACTTATCTATCATTTCTAGCTGTAATACTGACAAGTTCTTCTCTAGAGTTGGTCTATTCAAAACAGATCAAGGTCCCTTCATTGCTTAAGATTAATTGAAAGATCTCCAACCCAAATCAACAAGAAGTTGCAAAGGAAGAAGCTAAAATTGCCCATTTCCCTAGAGGGAGAAATGCTCAAAGAGTCAAACCAAAGAAATTGCACAAAAAAACTTGCAGTCCAGTCTGGTGAAACTCAGAAAAAAAGAGTAACCATATGAAGATAGTTATTCAAGAGAACTCTCAAGAGCACTGCTACCAACAGTTCTTTTCCACGCAGCAACTTTTACAATGATTAAAAATGGCCTGCATGAATGATCAGAACTTAAGACGTCATGAAGGAGGCAGGAAAAAACAGAAGAGATTACATATACCTTTTGCAACAGAGAATTGGAACAGGTATCAAAAATTCAAAAAACTGAGATAAAATGTATTCAGCAAAGAACAAGCTAGGATATTCTGGGACCACGGAAAGACCTGAACACCTATTTAGCCATGAGATTTCCACTTAAGTACTTAAGAAAAAAATTGCTGTAAAACTTTATCACTGGATTACAAACCTGTTCCTGCTTCCTGTGTTCTAACACAGGTTAGAGGAACCACCCTAAACTCATCTCATAATCAACGCACTATCATACAAATCTTCCCACTTTCCAACTGGCCAGTCTTACATCTCTTTGTGGGTACTTGTTAAGTAAAACAAAATTGAAAGTCTCCTTAAAATTCAGTGCTTTACAACAGCAGCAAAATTTTCTGAGACTGTCTTGTATAATTTTGTCAAATCATTTGGATCTGATCACATTACTCTAAGAAATAAGGGTACATTTTTAGAATGGCTCCTAATTTATCTCATGTACCTTTTGTCTGTTACCGAGAACACCTATACAGTCAGAGGCATCTGTATTTAAAGCACTATTATATTTGTCTTAGAAGTTTAAGACTCAGACATGCATCCTCGAGATACTCAAATCCCATCTTAACAGCTATTCACCTCTCTTGCAGTGACTAAAGACTCTGAGTTTTATATGAGACAAAATATTGCAATTTCTGTGAGTTTTCCCTATACAAAAATGGACAGTGTTTTGGTACACTGTCACTGAACAAAAATGACTTGTCACTTCCTAACTGAACTTGAGCTACACAGCCATGTTGCATGTCCATCACAGCACCATCAGCTGCAGAGATGTCAGAGAACACCGTCTGCCTATTTACCTGAGGCGAAATGAGTTGAAAGTCCTAGTGATGTAACAGATCTTCCTGCCCTTTGTGAATGCTCCATTTCCACAGATATTTATGGAATCCATTTCATAGACAAAAAGAGATAGAGAACAACTGCCCTTCAACATTACAGTGCTGAGAAAGCACTACCTCAAAAGAAAAGGCAAGGGCAGTCACAGCAAGCCACATGAGGCCTCAGTCCAACGATCTATGGGAAAGAAAGTGAGATTCCAAAAGAGAATGGGAGAGAAGCCTTGAACTTCAAATGCAAGAAGTTGTTCACCTAGGAGGCAGTCTTTGAGACATTTGTAAAGCTGTAGGGTTCTGGAAGCCTGTTGTCCACAACAAAATCAAAGTGGCTGAACAGCCCAGAGCTCAGGTGTATCCCCTGAGGCTCTGGGAACCATAGAATGGTTTGGGTTTGAAAGACCTTAAAGGTCATCTAGACAGAACTTCTCTGCCCTGGGCAGGGAAGCTTCTACTAGACTAGGGTGCTCAAAGCCCCATCCAGCCTAGTCTTGAACACCTCCAGGGATACAGAGTCCACAAACTCTTTGGGCAACATGTTGAAGTGCCTCACCACCCTCACAGCTAAAAATTTCATCTTCTGCACTTATGATAGAAATCCAGATAATCTCACTCACCACCTCTCTCACCTCTGAGTCAAATTCACTGAGAATGACTTTCTCCTATGCTCCTTAGCCAGGGCTTGTAAAACTTACCTGCAGCTTCTGATATGGATTTCTTCTGACAGATTCAGATGAATGATAAATGTTCCGGCTTGACCGCTGGCCTGGATCCTGGCATACAAAGCCTATTGCACCAAGAGCCACATGAGAACTTTAAGACAGACAAACCTTGAAATATAAATCTAGCATTCCTCTTCACAATGTTAGTCTATATATGATCTTCTTGTCTCTGCCCAAGGACCAATAATAATGCTTTTACACCTTGCTTTGTTTAATCCTAAACTGTAATAGTATTACATTTTTTTGAACAAAAACATGCTTCAAGACCAAGTGCTTAAATCTATAAACGGGTTACTGAATAGCAGCACAGAGACAGACTTGGTAAACAACTGAGCAGGGCACCTGATGACAATTCTACTTCTTTCACTATTAGGGCAAATTGAATCAAGCAACTCAATCAAGATGGAAGGGACTCTGTGCTCTGGACAGTACTCCAATTCTAGTAACCCAACCAAAACCCACACATTCAACCTAAAAAATGCATGACTACTAACTCTGAAAGCTGAAGAGAAAGCAGTGTCTTCAAATACCAAATTAGGGACTCTTAAAACCACCTAAGCATCACAAACTAACAATTATTCTGAAGTTGAAATGGACTGAAATGTTGTGCTATATACAGCTGCTCTCCTTAACTAGACTTCACCTCTATTATACTCATTTAGTAACATGCAGCTCAAATCTACCTTTTACCGGTTTTAAATGAGGGAAAAATTGAAGGATTTTTTTGATTCACTCACCTACAAGAGTGAACATATCTGAGAGCATGCTAGCTTTGATCTTCAGGTCCAAAGGAGCATCACTGTCCCCACATGCAACAGAGGATAACATTAATTATTTGTCTGGCATTAAATGAGAGGAATGCATCAGTATGCAGTATATCTCCCAATATATTTTCTTTGCCTTCTTAAAACAGGCAAAAAAAAAGAAACTAGGTGATTTTCACATACATAGGTAGAGATCAGAGAGCAACAGATTAATCTGTTTATCACTTTTCCACAGCTTTTAGTGTCCCTATGCAGATATATACAGCTTTGTTTAAACTCTCCATAGGGATAGAAATATTTTGTTTTAAAGTATGTATGTATGTTGCATTTCATGAAGTAGTTAAAAGTTGCTGTTGCAGAATTCTTAAAAACCACACTTAAATGTGGTTTTGTAACATAAAATCACAGCTGAGAGAACGACAAAAATAAATCCTAGATTTGCATTAGAGCATGAGGGCCAACATAAGGGCCAAGTCAACACTCACTCTTTAGAATTTATCTGATTAGGGTACTAGACTGAGCCCTAGAACTCCTCTACGTACTCAAGTGAAGTGTAACTGATTGAACTCAACTTAAGACTCCAAAATCTTAAAGCTTCTATCAGCCAAGAAGATTGAAATCCAACACAATAGTCTGACAGAGCTCCAAAATTTATCTATGATGAGAGATCGTGAAGCATTAACAATGATGATGGAAGAGAAATAATTAAAAAGTAAATGGAATCCCAACCAGGCTCTTTCAAAACCTATTGCTGCAATAAGTTTGTTTATACAAAGGAAAAAAATAAAAGGAGTATCCTCTCTGCCAATCAGCTGTAGAACAAAATCTGCAGGCATCATGAAATCATGCCCTCCTAGGACCACAAGTTTCAATGACAACCATCTCCAGTAACAGTCTCTGCCTCATATTAAACTGGGAATCACTTACCAGGCCAATGATGGGGACAGGTTCACTTCCAATAGCCAAGGTTTCAGGGTGTCATCGATGAGGACATCAAAACCATATAGTTCTGAAAACACAGCAGACACTAAGTTCCCCTTACTGCATTTTAAGCATTCAGGTAAGGTCCAACACTAGTTTCTACAAGATCATTTATATTTAAATTACGTATGTTAAATCCAGTAAACTCTCTAGGGATAAAAAAATAATAGCAATCCTCAAGTGGAAATTTTCAGTTCCTCAGAATCAAACTTAATTATATTTTGCCTGTGGGGGAAAGAGTGGAACAAAAATATTAGGAATGTATAATACAGAAAAATAAAAAACTCTTTACAGCCCACAAGCTATAGGTCACACAGAACTCTACTACTTGCTTTTATATAGAATTGACACGAGCATAGCAGGTTCAATCTACTTCTTCCACTGGATCCTAGAAACAACAAAACTTTTCCACTTTTTAATCACTTTATTCATTATTCCAGTCAGCTAGAGAAAATCTATTTTCTTCTTGCAAGCATCAGCTTCTTTTCAAGCATTTCTGCATGTTTTCTGCAATATCCCCATGGGGTTACAGCAGACTTCTCCTCAGCAAGTCCATCTACATGGACAACCTCCTATAACTTTTTAGCTTATTGACAGCCTGCCACTTTGCAGCAAACCACAACAGAAATATTGTTTCCTTAGTTTCTAAAACATTCATAACACATTACATCTGCTAAATGTGTTCTGCTGTACACAGGTCAGATTGAAGCCAACTTCCCATTCTAAATCTGATTTTACTATTTTGCTCTCTATACACATTTTCCCTAGTTTAGAAAGAATTGCAAGAAGGATGCTACGTGAAGGTGAGTGTAAATCAGAAGTTGGCATTAATGCAAATCCTTCTTCCAGCATTAAGAAATAGATTTAATAATCATCAGGGCAACTTAAGCAATCTTTTTTTAAACACCATAAAGCCGGGTATTGGCAGAGAAGGATTTTCAGGGAATTAACCAGTTCTCTAGTGCCCGAAATAAATGCAGGAGAACTTCTTTGCCATGTTTCTCTCCCTGAATTCTGGCCTTGGCCTTTTGTCGCCTGCCTGACATTGATGCTGGCTCTGGGGAGCTGAACCACTTGACAAGATCTTCCTATGCAGACAGCTGTGCAAAAGCTCATGTAGCTTATAATGTAAATTAATGAGCTGGGGCAGGGGGGAGGCTTGGAAAGGGAGAAATAGCAGAAGAGTGAGCATTGACTGCTCACTCTTCTAGAGTCTGTAGCTAGACATTGAATGGGAAACAAAACAGCAGAGAGTGGAAGAATTTGTTCACTCTGAAGAAATGAGGCTGAATCTACAGTTTGCTCTCATGCTCTCCAGACAGGAATGGATGCAGTAGAGGGAAAAGAAGAAGGTAGGGATTATAAGTGTAAACATTAGCAAAGCATTTTGACCAGAAATTTCTGATGGCTTTAATACATTATTTTAAAATACAATCTCAGGTTTGGTGAAGCACAGAAAACTCAGCAGCTTATGCTCAAGGCAGAGAAGCAATGAGTGGGCCTACAGCAGCTGCTGGTCTGCAACCCAGTCAGGAAGAAGCATATTTTGTTTTGACTAGCTCCTGCTTCTTTTGCTTCTGGCCATTCCCTTCCTTGGCCCCTCAGAGGCCCTTTCCTAGTATTTTGGCTCCTCTGACTTTGTCCTCCTCTCCCACACAATTCTCTTGCAAATTGCTTGCTCTTTAAAGCTCCATCTTTCCCACCCAGTTACTCATTCTGTCCACTTTTTCAAATACACATGGGAAACCTTTCGACCTCAACTAACTCTAACCAAGCTGCTGGAGTTTCACATTCCTTTCCCTTGTGTCCACCTTATTTATTAGGACAGTAAGTTCTTTAGAGTATCCCTGTTGACTCAATTCCATTGTTAAACACAGATTCTAAAGCCACTTGAAATAATTTAGGGTCTCCTAGGAAGTCTCCATTGTTGCTCCACGATGCCCCAAGTTTCACATATTCTGAGTCATATCTCACAGCTCTAGACAGATGTCTCTGCTACCTCGGGGCATCAGGAGCTATGTAATATCCATGTTCTGGCAATTGAATCAAGCCTCACGGATTTCACACAGGACTTAGCACAAAGATCTGCTCAACACTCAGAAGTTTACCCAGAAATATCTTGCTGGCCCTCTTCCACATTTGGAAAATGTACTTCCTAGATAAAACACAGTAGTTGTAGTACCCTTTCCACTGTGAAACTCCACTACTGCTTGATAAAATAATGCATAGGCAGGACAAAGATGTGGAGTCACATGAGCATAGGATAATCAAAAGTATATACATTCTCTGCAATTACCAACTTCAGCAAGGCTGCCATTTCCCTCTGCAGAGAGAGTAAAGAGAATAATGACTGAAAGAGCAAAATATGCCTTACATCATGGCAATGGTAGGTTCAGGACAAGCCACCTAGTGCCACTATTGTTACTAAGGGAAGAACAGAAGAAACTAAGATACCAAGTTCCATAGTGCCTCCTCTTACTACTAGAATCCACAAAAACATGTTTCACCCCCGCAACTTGCTAAAGATTGGAATTATATCAGCAGGTACCAACTGTTTCCAAGACTCTGCAGGAACAGCCGGCCTTTTCCTCCTCTAATCCCCATAGAGAAGTCACTGCTGACTGAGCTTCCTATCCTCCCAAAAGCAAGCCTAGCATCAGAGTGCAGTCTAACAGCAACAGTTCAGCCAGAGATTTGCCAGTGACATTATCTAAAACTAAGACAAAGGCTAGAGAGATAGTCTCAGGCCTTTTGGTTCTGGTAATCTCCCATGTATTCCAAGTTTATCTTATAATCCTCTCCAAGACTGCACTGGCATCCTCTTTTACAAAATATCTTCAAAGAATTTGTTATTCTCTGTAAGTATAGAAGCTAAGTCACAAGTGATAGCATAGTAGCATAAATAAATTTTTCATGATTTTGCATAGCATGAATAAGCTTAGTTCCTAAAGGGTCACTGTAATTCTGGTCTTTCTTTGCAGCTTGTTCCCTGCAGAAAAAGCAGCTTTACTGCAAAGTACATACTCTACAATTAAACGGAGACAACCTGAAGTTATGAAGGGACACAAACAGCAGGAAAAAAATTGCACAGCACATAACTCTTTTGATATTGCAATAAAAACTCACCTCCTTGTTTAATGTAGTAGCATATTTACAGACATTTCTAATGCAAGGAAATTTTAACATTGAAATTCAAGTCTTCCATTTTTCTTTCCTACTCCTTCTGTTCTTATATTAAGGTTTAATTCCCTTTTAAAGAGAAATTTATTTTAACAGAGAAAGGTTTTATCTCTATGTTAAAAAGGACCCAAAAAGAGGGGACAAAATTATTCCACATGTTGGTGTTCTTGCCTGCTTCATGAGATGCAGCTTGCACCAGCCAGAATCTGTTATGCTAGCTCAGCCAAATGTGTGACTTCTGAGGCCCCTTCTGAGGCACCTTCTGCACTCCAGGTAACCAGAGAATGCCCATCACTGCTAAGAACACTTGTCTACAGAGAACCTTCTTTACTTCTACTGAAGCCTGAAGGACAATTATTCATGTTCTCAATAAAAGTCTTCAAAAGTGGATTAATTTCAAGGTACATACATAGAGTCAGAGAATAACCTAAGTTGGAAGGAACCCATAAGGATTACTGAGTCCAGCTCCTGCTCCTCACATGACCTCATACTAAATGGTATGACATAAGGGATCATCCACATGCTCCTTGAATTCTGACAGGATTTGTTCTGGGCTCACTTCCCTGGGGAGTCTGTTCCAGTGACTGATCACTCCCTTTGTGAAGAATCTTTTCCTAATGTCCCATCTGAACTTCTCCTGATGCAGCCATAAAAACTTTTTAGGTCTGCCCCAGCCTTCGGAGATAGAAAATTGGTACTACCAAGCTGAGAAAGCTGAGAACAACTTCCTAAAGAAACAAAGTTTCTGCAGCAACATGGATCTTGAATCTTTCACCCAAGCTCCGGGTACTAAACCATCTGTGTCAGATAGGTACCATTCAGAGCCATGAAGTGACAAGTAAGAAAAATAGTTACTGTTACAGATGTCCCACAGAAGCTATGACTAGATGACCTATCCTTTAAACTCATTTTACCCTTCAGATTCAGCTGACAGTTTAGTTAAATATGAAAATATAGTTAAATTACAAAATTACCTTGCCCATCAGATCATCAAAACACCTGTCATGAAGAGTATAGACCTCCTGAACCTGCTTGTAGCCCAGAGGATGCTATGGACAACCTTTTTCAGATTCCAACAGCATCTTTATACACTGACTTCAAAGCAAAGACTGATGGTAAGGCTATAAAAATAGAATGGATTAAGCTTTTCAAAAAAATGTAATGGTAGGAAATCCCTGTTCAGGGATTCATTCATTTTCTGTAACGTGTCATGCAAGAAACCAGAAGAACATTGGAAATAGGTATGGCTGACTTAAGTCACTAAGCATCGACTCACCTCACATCAAGTGTGTACAGAAAATCCTTAAGAATCTCAAATTTTTAGTGCCCTGTAAAAGTCATAATGGAGCAGGTCAGCACTGTTCAAAACTACAAAAGGCTTCCCCCCAAATAGGTCAACTGCCACTACTAAGAAAGTTAAATGTTCATGAAGAACAGCCAACACAGGCAGTTGAGAAACTGGTGATTCGGCACAAATTAAGACTTTTTAAAGCATTTAGCTCCAGGTCAGCACCACTCAAGTCATACAATAGTTTCTTGTTTGCTTTTATCTCAATATAGATGTGATTAGAAGCAAAAGCCTGACCAATTCAGACCTAGGACAAAGAAGCAGCTAAATAAGAAACTCATTGCTTTTGTGGGATCAATATGCCCATTACCCCTGGTCTGCCCTCTTGATTGCAGGTAAGCTCAACAGTGTCACAGCTGGGTTTACTAGAATGTAAACGAAACAAGAGGACTTCCAACTGTTGCTTCTTTAGGCTCATATTTCAGTGAGTGCAGAAAATGGTGCTAACACTGGTTGCTGGCAAAAATACATGTTGCACCCAGCTGCCTTCATTTCACACCCTACTAAATCATCCCACAGGAAGATTTTTCATTCTGCCTGAAAGTAGGCCTTAATGCCTTTTCTAGCCTACCCAGAAGTGTTTACTTCAGGAGCAAGAAAAATGCAGCCTGTAATCAGCTTGGGCATATGCAGCCCTATTGCACCTCCTGTTCCCACACAGAGATGCCACATCCCTCAAAGAAGTGCAAAATTCATTCTTCTCTTAAAGAAGGCTCCAGAGGTAACCATTGACTCGCCTGGTAACCAGATTCAGGACAGTGCAGTGATTTGGAGAGCTGCAACATGCCCTCCTCTGGAGTTACTTACTAGTTAAAACAATTTTTACTAGGAGCTTAATTTTACACAAAGAATTAACTATTAGTTAATCACAAAGAACAAAATACAGGTCTGGGATCACTTTGTTAGTAACAGTGAATAAAAAAGGCAACAAAATCATGTAGTACTTGCAGTGCTTCTGTGATGCACTTCAGAGGAACAAAACTGAGCATCCTAAGTCCTGTGGAAACTGATTATTACTAGAATGACATTACATGGCCAGAATGGAACTCACTACACTCTTTACACAAACTGTCACCAGCACTATATTTTGACATTAGAAAAAGAACCATCCTGACCTACCACTCTCACTTTCTGGGCTAGCATAGGCAGCAGGAATCAGCCTGTCTCACCAGTGTTATCTCAGAAAATGAAGAAGCCATGAATAAATTCTGTTCCTTTAAATCTAGGAAACAAATGTATTATGTATAAAAAAACCCCACTTGTGAAAGAACTGAAGGACCACAGCAATACTAAACTATTAGAGAAATAAAGTGGGCAACCTCATCTGGACAAGTAAGTACTCATGATTTAATTTTTAGGAAGTTGCAATTATACAGGAGTTCTATTCCCTGTAACAGATTACAAACTCTGGAGTAGAAAACAACTCAGTTATATTTTTTTAGTTTTTCTAACAATACCCATGTCTGCATATGAATTTCAGATAAGGTTTCTGAAGTCTGAGATACTTTTCACATGATCAGCCCTTCTCAGGACACATATTCAGTTTCATTGTTCACAGCTCAGAATAAAAAAAAAAAACAAACATCAAAAAAAGCCACAACAAAAACACACACACACAAAAACATCCAACCAACAAAACCAAAAACAAAAACAAGAAACAGCTCTTGTGAGATTCTACATGCTTCCTTGAAATCTGAGTCCCTGGTTTCCCAGTTTTCTCCTTCATGCAGACAGCTATGAATTGAACCATTATGAACACTTCCAGCCAGAAAAATTTGATATTTACAACAAGGTTAGAAGTCATACGACCATAAAGTGTCAGACCAAGACATACAGATGACAAATGAACCATACAGCATAATGGAAGTTCAAATCCTTAAGACAAAGGCCGCCACTAAATTGTGGGGGAAGGTGGCAGAAAGTACTGAGCTCTGGAAATGCCTAAGTCTCCCTAGGGAAGCAGTATGGCTCCTACTTAAGCTCTCTTTCCTGGGAAGCTCTTAATTTATGTTTACACTGAAATAAATGGAACAAAACAGTTTATTTGTGGGGGAGCATCTGAGAGGGTGGTTAGTGCAGCCCTGGGGAGGCAGCAGGAAGTGGGATAACCCCAGAGCCAGGTCCAGCAGAAAGTACATAAGGAACATTAGTTTCCTAGCTCTAGAAACACAACTGAGAAAGGAAAAGGGAGAAGCCAAAACAAGAGGCAGCTAAAGAGGTTTTGATGTGCCTTTTTTTCAACTAGGCAATATAGTGCCATTTCACTGAGACTATTATCTAACTCATAAATACCCATGTATGACCAGGTATGACCTTCAGCTTTGAACCAAGGCATCACAGGAGATGATTTCAGTTTCTCATTTCAGGAGAAACTATGTCGCAAGAGGTAGCTAGTTTTGGGAGTTAACTAAACAATCTACTAGTTACGGCTCCACGATTCCTAACTGTCTTATCACCCCCAAATATCCAAAGATGCATTTATGTTGGAGTGCTGAAAGCTGCAGAATTGTCAATACCTAAGTGCAACTCAAGGACCAAATAAACAGACTTGACCCGTCGCAGCTAGATGCAATCTCCAGTACCTAAACACAGGATAGCCTAAGCCAAGCTTGGCCTTTGGTTTAAGCCCTGACTGAGACTTCCTCTTCGTGCATGCATCCACATGAGTGAAGGAGGGCTAGGAACAGGAGGAGGCCTCTTTAGGGAAGGTTGGGAAGTAGCCACTGGAAAGTGGGAGAAGGCACACCATGGTACCAGCCGCTGCTTTCTGGAGCCCGTCCCAGCATGTGCTGGCAGCGAGCTCCCCGGTGCTCTGCCAGCAGCACATAGCTGCACACAGCTCCTGCCAGGAACGGCCTCGGACACCCCCACGTGGCGCTCTCGCACCGCCACAGATCCTCGCCGCCGCTGCCGCTGCGGGACTGCCACACACGGCTTCTCCCCATCCTCACGCACTAGGAAAATGCAAAACTACCTTGCTATGGCTCAAGAAAAAATAGCAAATGCTCTAAAAACGTGTTTAATCACCCACAGCTATTCTTTGCAAGGGCACTACTAAATCAACTTTCCAGCACTTCCCAAGTTCCCTTTCAAGTCCCTTTTCATCATTCTATTTTCATTTTCTTACACGAGACTCTGATCAATGGTACTGACACAGGGTGAACTAGGATTCAATGCTCCCTGCCCTCATCAAGGCTTATGCTGAGGAAAAAAAAACCAACAAACCAAAACAACCAAAATAGTATCCCGCTTCCTTGTACTAGGGAATGCACATTTCTCTCTGGCATGACAAAGCTGGAGGTTCCAAACAGTACTCAATAGGCAAAAATAAAGATGTCCCCAGGGTCTTACCGAAGCAGCTGCCACGATGTGAAAGAAAACTTTTACAGGCTGAGGCAATGGACAGCTCAGCAGAAACTAGAGTCTTGATAATCAGGTCTTCCACGTTGGCCATCAATGCTGCAGGGCGAGGCGGGAGGAGGAGCAAAAAGGAAAAAAGTAGATTGTGAAGTAACACATAATATACAGAAAGGCATGAGAATATGTATATGGAGATACAGCTTTGTGAATCAAAGCACATGAGACCCTATGGATGACAAAGCAATGACGCTTGGAAATCCATGCAAGCCTAAGCATATAGAGACATGCGTAAGTATCCTAGTGCAAAAGTGCTCACAAATGAGAATGTGAGAATGGTAAATGTACATATATGTACAGTGCAGGTAAGCAGAAGCATATGGCAAACACATCAGCACAAGTCAGCTGGAGTATGACCACTGCCCACTCAGAATATGAGGAAGGATTAAAAAAAGAGTTAAACGAGAGTGGGTTAGTGAGATAAGCCCTCAAACTACAGAGAATAAGCCACAGCACCAGATATAAAAATTTTTCTTGTGAACTTTTATGAGGTAACTGTTCTGTGACACTGCACCTTCCTCTAAAGCAGCTGTTCCCATACCAAAATCCATAAATCTTTTCAGAATTTTATGACTGGTGACAGCTCCCAGTGCTGCTGACCTACAGATAACCCACAGCACAAAAGCACTCTCCCACTCCTGCATGAGCCTGTGAACAGAGCTCAGGAACAGGACTGTAGGCACACAGAGGAAGCAAAAGGCAAGAAAAGATGTACATTAGACATAGACCTCGATTCTGCACTGGAATTGAGATGAGTCATGCAATAGAAAAAAAACAGCACATTGTTTTGTTTTCAAGGACAAGCAATAGAGAAGTGAGAGAAGGGAGAAATGAACAAATACTGGAGTCAGTCTCAGAAGTTAGTGAAGGATGAAAGGACAGCCTTCCCCACCCCTCAAAGGGAGCACAAGCAAACCCACATAGCAGGCAATCCCTGCTTCAAAGTGTATCTTCTAGAAACCACTTGACTGGAGAGTTTACTTTAGGTTTACAATTACTATTTATCATGCTCAGTGATGACATGCAAGGACCTGAACAATTACAGAAAGAGCATGCAAGCAAATTCAGATCTGAACTTCTGTACCAGAAAAAAACTAAGCGAAACCAACAAACACAGCATGGAAACATCCCAGCACACATAAACAACCCAGAGCACAAAAACCCTGCCAGCCCAGACAAGGCCAGCACTTTTCAGCCAGCATTCTGCCTCCCTATGACCAGAACCAGATGCATCAGAGAAAGGTGCAAGAAGCCTTGTAATGGTTAAAGAAATCTGGCTGCACTGCTCACTAGTTTACCTAATTAGTAAGAATTTAGATGTTATACTTGAGGTTGGGCTGAGGCATGGAGATTTATCAATATTAATAATTATGCATTCACAGCTTGCCGAATAGATATGGTGCAAGGGATTGGACAGCCATGCACGCACATGGTGGAAAAAAGTCTACTTCCATCTGAAAGCCAGATTCAAATCTCCTTCTCCAACATTCGAGTGTTCCTTGGCAATATTTGCAACATGGGCCATAGTAATTTTACTGATGCCTCAGTATCACAGGTAAATTATCCCTTAAAGGATATATCCAGATTCTGCTCTGCAGCTACAGGTACTCCCAGCAGACCTGGCAAAGGTGTGGAAGAGGGAGCTATTTTATATGAAACACAGACTGAATGAAAACACTCAGCAAAAACCTGAGCCATGGAAAGATGACACCACATCCAAGAGTTATTCAAACTGGCACAGTTGTCCAGAGGTTGGTCACTCATCAGACTGAACAGGCCATGGGAGCAGTAGAGGGAGGGAAGCTTTTAGAAGCAATGGAATGACCTTAAGAAACGGGAAATGTAGGTAAAATATTAAGAAACACACCCTGAGAAAGTCTCAGAATACTAGTTGGAAAAAGGAAGGGGTTAGGCCTCATCTATGTGTATAGGGAAAAAATGCACAGCTCTAGTGAGTAAGGAACAATGCTTCCCTCCACCCTGCTCTGGTGCTAAATGGGACTCACTGGGGCCCTTCTTTGACTTCTTAGAATTCACACTATTGAGATGATCAAGATCCAACAAAGAAATAAAAGGACAAGATTTTTACTGACCTGCAGTGTCTCTCCCCTCTTGTTTTAAGTACCTCAGCACTGCACTCATGCTCCACTTGTTTCCATAATCCTCTACTTCAGGATCATCACAACTAAAAATAAATGAAAGAGGCAGATTGATACCAGTGGCCTACATCTATGGATCAGCATTAGACCAACATAGGTAAACTGACCCAACCTCTAAAGAATGAGTTCCATTTTCCAGCCAGGTACCTGACATAATCTCCACTCTTCTTGTTGACACTGTAGTTGGTCAGATGCATGAACTGGTTTCTAATGTTCTTGGATGCCTGGTCATACCTCACTGTTGCAAATCTGTAAAGACAAATAAAAAAATAACAGCATTTCTTGAACAAGTGGTATTTTTGCCAGATACAACAAGTATGTCAGTACAAATCACAGACTAGCACACAGACCACTCAACAGCAACACCTAGGGGGAGAATGCATGTAATGAGACTTCATCAAATGCAAAATACAGTTTATCCTCAAAGCACCAAGCAAAAAATAACGTAATAGAATGTAAATATAATGTAATAGACTAGTTGCAGTTGGAAAGGACCTACCATAGTGATCTAGCCCAACTGCAATCATTTCTTACACTACATGTAATCCTGATTCAATAAATATTTTAGGCCTCAGACTTTGGAGAAAAATAAATTTTAAAAAATTTAGAGCAGAATACAGAGCATCTGGTAGGTAGAATGACCAGTATGAGCCACTGATAATCACCATAGCTCATTACAGCAAGCATGCTCCAGTTCAAAAAAACCCCAAACAATAACAAAAAAAAAAATCAAAAGAGAAAAACACCTTTACTCTGACAATCCTCCTGCACCACCAAGAGCTTAAGATGCCAATGTCTCAGAAGAGATAAGGGGAGTAAGAAAGGATAAGGGGAGAGTCAAACACATGCTATCCAAAGAAACCCTGGCAAGAAGAAAAGTATATACCAAGGAGACCAGGATTTGCTACATAAAAAGGGGAGTAGATATGGGGGAACGCACAGTGCAGGAAAAAGGAGACAGGATTCAGGAAAAATGGAAGAGGGAGAGAAAGCTGGATCATCTGGTTATACAATGAAATAATGTTCAGAAAAGAATGTTTCTCCAATTTTTTTCATTAACAGTAATCTCTCTTCATCCTTCCCCAATTATTTCCCATAGTTCAGAAGAAGATGAACTATACAAAGACAGCTAACAAGTTACACAAAAACAAACTAAACAAACACAAACAAAAAAAGACCCACAAAAAAAACAACAAAAACCGAACACCAAAAACCCCCCCACAATCCTTCCTTTAGAAAGAACTGCCAAAAAAACAGAGACCTTAATTCTCAGTTAAAACGATGCCACTACTGGCCTCATTTGGTAGACATTTTGAGAAATACCTGTTGCCATAAGAACTATACCAGCAAATCCATGAAAATACTTAAACTTATCCTTAAATATACATGTGGAAGTAGGGGGGAAAACAAACCTCCCATTATATAAACAATTTTAAGTGGCAAGGTTAAAAGAGTGAAAAATATTTTGCACTATATTTTTCTCAGCTTTAACTTTGTATGAAGTCAGAGCAGCTGGCAACAAAAGCATTTGGAAGTTTGGATCCCCTTTCCACATATTTCCACAGCTTGAAGTATTTGAATTTCTTTTCAGTTTAACTGTAAGTTTCCTGGATTTAGCACTTCTGATTTGAGAAAAGTGACAACAGCCCTGTCATATATTTTGTTCTTATTTATGATTTCATCATCTCCATCTTAACAATCATTTACTGGCTGCATACTAGAAGTATTTGTTGAAATACACTTTCAGCCAAATCCTGGAAAATAATGAGGACAATCAGAGAGCCACTTCAAGTCCTCCTAGGTACCTCCAAGCAGAGGGCAATTAGGTTCACCTTGCTTTTAAGCTTATGCTTTCAAAGTTTCTTCTTCAAACATGAGAATAGGAACCCCTGGCAGACACAGACAATGCTCTGAACAACAGTATTTCTGTACCTTCAAATGCTTGCATTAGCTTCTTTCTACAGAGACCATCTTTAATTATTAGGTGGTCTGCGCTCCATGCTCAGCATTTTACATTTCCATGGGGACTGTCGATTCAGAAGATATTTTACTGTGTTCCAGAACCTAAGCTTTCTCTTTTACTAGGATATCATCTTGAAGGACATCATGGGTAACTTACAGCAATGCACCAAAAACCTCCGGAACATGAAATCATTCGTATCTACTATCAAAAAAGTCCAAGCTTTAAACAACATAATCCAATGCTTATTAATACATTCACCCAGAGCTGGTTTGACCAGCCTCATGCTAAGTGCAAGCCTGCAAACAGAAAATCCAAGCTATTTCTAGAGCTTCTATCAATAGCCTCTGGATGTCAGAGTAGTAACGGATCAGAATACAATGCAAATAGTAGCAAATAGTCCACACTCCTTACACTTTTGTGTTTTGCACTTGCTTGAGATGGAGGAGTGTTACTACCTCTGAAATACCAGTTACAATAACCTTCAGTACTCTACAGTTCTACAGCTTTTCAGAGTATACTTTACTGTACCTTGCTTCCTCTGCTGTAACTATGCTGTTCATCCACCACACTTGTTCTTTGCAGAAGGACAAGAGACTTGCAGGATACAGAATGTCTTGCTTCAGCAGAAATTTACCATTATTTTAGAAAAACCAAGGTCATAGGAAAAGGCATTACAGTAATAGTGAAAAATAGAAAAGCGATGCTTGTAAAATTTTCTAGGTGTTAACCTGAAATTAGAATAAACTCTTGAGGAATCTTACAATCTTTTAGAAGATGACTTCATTTAAGGGGAACACTCTTTTCCCATTTCATTCTGGGCCACTACTAAGAATAGAATATATGTTACTGAAAAGATAAGGGCCAAGATCCTAAAAGCAATTAAAAAACTATATGCTAAGCAGGGACAGAAAGTAAAGGGCAAGGCTCGTGTTTTCCTAGTAACAGAATTTACCACAAGCATATGCTGCAATATTCTGCATGAACTATTTTTCTAAACACCAAAGGCTTCATGCCCAGGTGTCTCATATTGCTATAATCCAGCCAAAGAGTGATGAAGGCACAAGTCCATGAGCCCAGATCACCATCTGCCAGGATAGGACTGTTCCTGAGCCAAAGCATTACTTGTGGATGCTGCTATGTGGGAGCATGCAATAAGACAGGAATCCAAGAGTACTCCTAAACCAGAGGCTGGACTGTCCACACGTGGAAGCCCATCTTCAGCCAAAAAAGACTATTTTATCAGGGAAACTCATCTAAACACTATCTTCTGGTTACTAATACCATCTCTTCTTACTCTGCTTCAAGCAATTGTCATTTTCCCCCACTAAGATCTGTTCCTGTCCAAGTTCTGGACTACTCCATAGGTCTTGCACTGCAGAGACCCAACACACTTAACAGGCATTGATGATAAAGTGTGTGTGGGCTGAGTGGTTCAATAAATAGATTCACACTGCTTTTAATTCTGACACAGAATTTTCCTGTAGGACTTGTCAAGAGGAAAAAAAACTAGGAAAAGGTAAATTTTTCCACTGTTAGTCAGACAGGAAGGTTTTCTGCCACTTCAGTGCATTCTTCTGTCCCCACTTCATATAAACCAGAAGTTCTTAGGGTTAACAATGTGAAATACTATGCAGGTAGCCAAGAAAGGAATGGATGTCTGTTCTGTCTCCACCATCAGAAGAGTATCAACTCTCTTTTGGCCTGAATTCATATTTGCTTTCTCTATAACACAAATTCTAGCCACCAGTTTTCAAAGCTGAATGACTGAACTTTCTTTCATCTGCCAATGTACTTAGAGAGGGTGCAGGAACACAAGATGCAAGAGGAATGGTCCTCTCTGACTGTATTAACCTGGGTCATCTCTGAGATATGCATTACACAGAGATAATACAGTTCAGAGCAGCAGAAGCACCTTCCCGTGTCCTGATGTTATGTATTGCTTGTATTCTCCGTTGAAAATGAACTGCAAGTGATACTAAAGATAGTCACTCATTTACTTGTTTACCTGGCCTTACTACAGCCCCATTCTCTCAAAGACCCTCCCCTTCTAATGAATCTTGTCCTTTTAAAGTCTGAGGAAAGGGCTGAGTTAAGAAAATTAAGGACACATTCTAACATGGTATACAAGAGATTAGATTCCAAAAGCCTCCAAGCAGAAATATTATAGAAGAGCTTCTACCCCAAAACTACAGCTGGAAATAGGAAAGGCTGAACGAAGTTGACTGTGCATTGTTCAGTTTCCACACTAACTACTGACTGTAATACAGCCTGCCAGGCAGAAGTAGATGCAATAATATTGAGAATAGCCCTGGCAGCCTCCCTCCCTTTCACTGCAGTTTCTCCTTCTCCAGCAGGACAGAGGAGATGACCTTCATTTATGTATTCAAAGCTTACAATAGAGAAGTGATACTCATACATTCCACTGTTCTGATACTTCTGCTTGTGTCTTAGCTGGTCACAGCCAAGCCACACAGGTGTAATCCACCTTAGATGAAGGCAACAACCCACTCTCTATACCAGCAACTACACACTACTACAAAGCTCACCTTCCCCAACAGCACATTTCCCTTCCCTCTGGCTGTACTTCATCTTGGATCAGAGAGAAAGAAAAAACAATCAAAAGCAAGCGGAAGGGTGGCAGTAGCAGCAGCAGGTAGCTTGGGCAGCACAAAAAGAAAATTAAGGGAAAAATCCTCACTAATTCCTTCAGACTCTAAAACTACTCTCAACCTTCAGACTAACATCTAGAGATATCCCAGCTCTCTGCCTGTCACACTTCAATGTCACACATCAGGGTGACCTTTGATATTAAGACACTGACAGCTTCCAGTCTTCTTTCCTGTAAGAGTTCATTAAAACCCTAATAACCACACTTAAGCCTTAAGAAGGTCACCTTCTCCATAAGTGCCATGCAAGCTTTTTCCCTGGTCATCTAGAAGCCTACAAAACATGTCAGAGCTCACCTTGAAAAATCTCCAAATCCACCACACCAAACTCTGGCCCTTTACCCACATCCCTACAACACCTTAACCCAAACAACTACTCTTTTTAATGCCACAGTTTCAGGCACCCAGGACAGCACCCAAGGGATTGTACAACACTCTTTGCCTTATCTCCAGCATTACTTGAGGAAATGAATTAACCACAAGGTAAATTTTGCAAGTCATTTCAGAAACACACAAACTGGATCATTAAATATTTACAGAAAATGTTACATAGGTTTGCATGAAACTTGACAGCTCTGGAATGCTTATTTGAGGCATCTAGTCAGAGCCTGGGAAAGGAAGAGGAGAAGGGAAAATACTCTGGAGTGGGAAAAAGGAAAGAATACTTAATCCCTCTTCTCTCAAATGAGTTCTACAAAAAAGCACACGTTATGATAGACTTTTCCATGACTGCACACAGAGTTCCCGCACAAATGTCCTGGAAATAATCAGTGTAGTGCTTTTACAAGCATGCTCCTCACGTTTTACGCTTGGAGTGACTTTCCCAGTCCCTCCTTCCTCCCCATGCATTAGACTTTAGCCTCCCTGTTAGTCCATTAGCTGCTACTTTGTTTAGGGAACATAGTTCCCTTACACTACAGGACAGAAAACAGAAGTCTAAAGACCATCACAATCCCCCCACCTCCAAGATTAATATGTTTCATGGCATCCACCTCATATCCAGTTCACAGTCAAGTATGAACAGGAGCTAAACCGTGTAAGGGAATTACTAAATATGAGTTTTGGTGATATCTCTATGATGGCAGTTTCTCTAATCAAAGCTGAATAAAATTACTCAAAACAGTTCTATGTTAAAGAACAAGATCCAGGGGCAGTTTTACCAGATATCTGCATGAACAGGGGGGAAATAAAAAACAAGAGTAAAATAAAGACTTTTTTTTTAGTTTTCAATTTATGCAATGCCATTAACAGGATTTTGAACCTTCCGAGCACAAGAAAACACCATGAGGATAACCAAGCACTAGCACAGGTTGCCCAGAGGAGTTGTGGAGTCTCCCCCTCCTGGGAGATATTCAAAAGCCATCTGGACATGGTCCTGGGCAACCAGACCCAGTGGCCCCACTTCAGCAGGAGGTTGGACCAGATCCCGTCCAACCTCAGCTACTCTGTGATTTGGTGAACCTCTCATGTTCTGTTTCTCACATTCTCTAGTTTCTCATTGTTCAGACTGTCAGCAGCTTTAAAAACTTAGCTGACCAGCTTTAACAACTGCTTAGTGGCCTGTCTGTTAAGTACAACACTAGGCTCATGTAGTTATACACCTCAGTGATTCAGTAGGTGTTGACCTCAGTGATCTGAATCTGATTATCTTAATTAGAAAGTAAGGAAGCAACATAAAGCCTTCTGGCTTGATGATCTATCCACTGGCCTGAAGCCCAGCAGGTACATCTAGTGAGTAACACTGCTCCACAGAGCTTCTGCACGGGGCAATGTCTACCGAAGTGGCTGTAGCCTGATCCCAGGTGTCCATGCAGACATAAATGAGTTGCACTCCCCTAAAGAGCAGAGGCTGCTGGGCAGGGGTTACTGCAAGAGAGATGGAGTTGCTGCAGCTGGCTCAGCCAGGTCTGACCTAAGCACAGCCTGTGAGCTAATGTGAATTCCTTGGCTCAAACCAAATACCTGAATTCTTTGGAAACCACAGGAATCCAGCACAGAAATGGTGACTGTCCCATAGAAGCCAGTGTCAATTAGGAAGCCAGGCTACTGAAGGAAGGGTGTCACAAGGCTGAGTGGTGAGCTCAGGGGGCAACATAGCAGCTAGTGGCAGGTGCTGCAAAGCACAGCAGTCTAACCCCAGAGCAAACACTTGTGTCCCACTGGAGAGTCTCCCCAAGCCGCTGCTCCTTGGGCCTTTTGCATGAATGCTTGGGTTTCAGCTCAGTCTTGCTTCTCCTTTTTCTCTAATATATTTTTCAAATTAGTGTAAATTTGAATTACAAATTCCTGATGCTCTATGACCCTTCCAGCTATTCAAGCTCAAAAATAAGTCTGTTTAAACACAGTTTAGGAAAAAAAGCAGTCTATCAAGAAGTCTCCCCAAAACAAGGAGCCATTTCACTATGAATTCCCCACACTTTGTGTTGAGCAATCATCATCATGCTGGCAGGCACCAAGCAGAGAGGTCCACCAGGCTCCTTTCTGTCCCACACAGAAGAAGGGGAAGTTAGACAGGAGATAGAACTACCAAAACAGGAAATGCTCACAAACAGCAGAGGCTATTCCTGACCCTATGCTCTCTTCAGCTATACTTCAGGCACAAGTCAGGCTTCTCTACTTACATCAATGCCCCTCCAAAAACCAGCATAATCCACCAATTCAGCAGCTGGCTCTAAGTGAAGCCTTGGGACTCTCCCTTAACTGGACTTGGTGAGTCACATTGAAAAGCATGTCAAAGTTTCAAAGACTGTAGTTTATTAACAATGCATCACTTACTCAAACTAAGATATAAAAGATATGTCAATATGTATATTACATCACCTGTTTTGGAAATCTCAGATAAATAAAACTACCAAGATTTTAAATGTATGATCAGATGACAGAGTTATACCCACAGGCAAACCTGGACCAAGCTTGCCATGACCATCTCATTTTCCAAACCTATACCTTCAATGCAAAGGTCCTAGCTACAATTCTCCAGGCTGTGATCACAGACAACCAATCTAGATTATAACTGTCCTTTCCAGTATAAAGTTACTAAATATCTGCCAATTTAACAGATGTATGGCAGCACACTATGTCTACTTTTTTTTAATATGTACTATAACAGTGTTCAACACACTTTTTAATCCAACAAGAGGATCTTAAGTCAGCCAGTGCTGCTTTGTCTTATGCACAGCTTCAGTCTCGTTTCAAGCCTCAAGTAAGAGAAAAAGAATCCCCACCCCACTCCACTCCCTCCAAACAGATCACTGAATATCTCCAAATTAATCTATTAGCATTGTTCTTTCTAGAGGTCCACCAGGTACAAAGTATGCAAGGCGTTTTGACAGAGTTCAAGGGAGGCACAACCAGAAAAATTGTATTGTAAGCAAAGATAAAAACAGAGCATTTTCACTGATACTACTCTTAATAAATCTCCAGAAGTCTGACAGTTCACTCTATTCATTGAGGTTCTGTCCCCTTATACAGCTTATTCCACATGGGAGTGGGGTAGAAATAGCTAGAAAAGGAACCTACTCAACATCAGTGCTTCTTAAGTTCTCCTCAGTACCCTTTTAGAAAGAAAAAGAAAAAACAAACAAACAAACAAACCCAAAACACCAAACCAAAACACCCACATAAAGAAAAAACAAAAATCCAACAAAAAAAAAAAGCCTGACAAGCATTTTGAAATCATTATCTTCCTGAAAAACTGCATTAAAATAAAAAAGTAATAGAAAAGACAGAACTTTGGCCAGAGCAAACCAAATAGTTACTGAGTACTTCCAACACAGCAGCTGAAGGCTTTGTTACACACATCTAGGTACATACCCTTCCTATCTCCTTCAGATGAAACTTGGAAAGTGAAATAGAAGGTACAAAAATGTTGGATCCACAATTTCTTCTCAGCTTTGAAGCTTAAAATTCCTCTCTAGATCATGTCATGACAAGTCTAGCTGTGCCAGAAGAAACAAGGCCTAAGGAAATATCTAGTCAAACATCACAAATATTTATTATACCAAGTCTGTTCGTTGTAAATATCATTGCATCTTATGGTTTCCTCATAGCACTCCTTTTCAGGTAGAGGCCACCAAGTTTACTGAAACAGTCAGGTTCCTCTTGAAATATGCAAAGCATCACATTAGAGAGGAACATGACCTTTCAGACAGACTGAGAAAATGGCAAAAAAAAATTAAAACACCAAGATAGGCTCATCCTCATTACACTTCAGAAACTATATGCCTTCAGAAAGCAAATTCAAAACATGGAAGTCACTATAGTGCACCACAAGCACTAGCTGAGATTCCAAAACCAGATTGCTTTGTTCTGCTGGTATTTTTCACCTTAGATTGCTTCAATACCACCTTTGATTCCAGACTCTGACATTACCTCCCTAGTTCTCTGCTAGAAATTGTTTCTACCCTTAAGCAACATGGGGTTTTTTATTAGGCAATGCATTAAAAACAGCTTTTACTCCCCAAGGCCGAAACATTTCCCTTCCCCTGCAGAGCTACACTTTTGTCCCAGCTTTAAACCAAAGCATTACATTATGTGAAGCAATACAGTGCTCTCTCCCAGCATATAGCCCACACTGTAAAAGGAATGGCAAAACAACTAAATAGGAAGCCATAGTCCAGTAAGTCCAGGTTCTTTACCTCTCACCAACTCAATCTGCAAATCCAGAGTATGGGGAAAATGCAAATTGCTACAACTAAAGACCACTAGTGCCATCTGGAGGTCACACAGAACAGCCCACCTAAAGTTTTATCGGCCTCTGCTCACCTTGAGCCTTGTCCTCCAAAGACAGCTTGCTAGCACTTGCAGCATCAACATACTAGCTGTACAGAAACAGTAGATGGGAAAAGCTTAAGGATAATTAAAGATACTGTCTGAAATAAACTTACAGCTACCATGCGAAAGCATTCAACTACAAGTCCTTAGCCATAGCTGACACTTCAGCTGAAACTGCTCAGTGGGCAGCTGAAGTTCAGTAACAGAACCAGAGCTACTCTCCAGAGCCCAAAGTTACCTCTCTTGGGAGAGAGGTAACAACTCATAATCTTCATTTCCTCTACACCTCTTCCACAGTTGTACTAATAGAGTGGACCATACCACAAAGCAGCATTAAGATACCCAGTACCACATTTAGTCCCCATATACTATCTACCTGTCACAGAAAGCTGAGGGATGTGACACAATTTGAAATAAAGGAAAACTTTAATTAGTAATACTATGGTATCCTGTAGATATATGTTCTACTTGTCATGCATTTCAACACCATGTGTACCAGATTTGATTATAATTTAAACAAATAGAATCTAAACACATAAAACAGCTAAGGATTTCAGAACCCTGAAAAGTGACTTGCAAGTATTGCTGCCAGATGGGCACTGAGAAGATGGGTATGGAAAACAGAGTCCAGAATTGTTGAGACTGATGTCTCTGAATGCATACCCAGATGCGCACTTCCACACTCCTCAAGCAAAATATATCACTCTACTGCAAAAATCCACACTTATCCTCAGAGTAGAACACTTGTGTTTATACAAATGGATTTTTCCAGAAAAAAACTCCTTTGTTAGAAGATCAGCAGAACCACCCTTAAGATGCTAATGATGGTGCAAATCTTATTTTTGAAGGCCTGCTGTGTACTGCCCATTCTGAGAAAATGCTGGAATTCCATGCTACCTTGTTCCTCTCTTCACTCTGCAAAAACATGCAGTATTAGCAGCTAACAATTTAGCTGCTAGTTCCCATGAGAAAAGTCTTGCATGACTGGCATGTTTAAGGCTCCATTTTTAAAGTGAATATAGTTAAGCTCCCCACTTACGAAGATGAGATTCCCCTTTCTGCCTCTTTTTAGGGAAAAAATGTGTTCATGTTATCTTTGCAGGCAGAGGCACATCACAACACACCCAAAGGGCGTTCAATGATTTAATAGGTATTTCTTGAGGGTTCACTATTTATGTATTCTTTGGGATTCATTATCTTCTTGGGACAAAGATAATTTGTGTTCAGTATCTACCCAAGTCCCAGCCATGTCAGGCATGAACCCTAGAGATATTCTGAATACATCAGATGTGCTTGTAAGTAAGATACAGCATTACTTAAAACTGTGGCTGAAGACAGTTGTGTGGCATTCTTTTCTCAAGCATCACTACAGTTAAAACCCTGACCTGTAGGGAATTCAGAGGGATGATTCCTTCAAAATCATTAGTTAGTACAGACAAATATTTTGCTAAACTTCTATGACAAAAAAAACAGGTATTTTTGGTAGATGAGTGTTGATTCTAGGGAATCTTAGGTGTCTTTCATTATTTATATGCAAAGGAAAATTGTTATCTTGCAGTGTAAAAACAGTGAACTAGCCTAAAACCACTTAGTAGATACGGCAGAAAATACAAACGCTGACTTAAAATTTAGAAGAGTCATTGAGTCACTGTGAATCATGATATGATATGCGATATGATATGCGATATATATGGTATGAGCCACTGAGCTCATTCATTAACAGGTCTCGAACTATTTTTTTTTTAGGATTAATTTGAGAAAGCTGGGACTCTCTTCCCCTCAGAGAATGGAGAAGAGGCACAAAGGCATCAACAATCCCAAGTTTCAAGAAGAATTCAGTACTGAGAATGGTCCAATAGATTGTCACTGGCATGTTCATTCAGCCCTTTAGAGTTGAAATCTTGATTTATTAACTATATAAAATAAAAAACATTCAAATCCCTCACTCCTACAACCTATATGAAGAAACTTGATGGGACACAGCATGATGAAGTATCATCATCTATTTAAACTCTTCAGAATTCGTTAACATTTTTCTATTGTTTCAGGAGTAGAGGCAAGCCAAGAAACATCTGGATCACCAAGTGCAGGTACATCAAAAAAAAAAAGATTTCTCCCATACCTGGCCAATCCTTCCTCATAGAGATAGATGACAAGTGGATCATAGGATGTAACCAGAACATAGAGACGCACATCGAACTTGAAATCTGAAATACAGTTGTCAAGAGTCAGTGACTGCAAGTATCTTTCAGACATCATAACTAGTTGAGGAATTCCAACAGACTCTGACAGCAATAAACCATTATCAGCTTATAACACAGGTGCCTGAAGCTATCCCAGTTGAAAAGCTTCCAGATTTTAATGAATTCTCTAGTTACATTTGGCTGATGCTAGACCAAGCTACACCACTCAATTATTCAACTAAACTCCTGCAAAGGTTGCAGACATGCTCAGATGCAGTGTTGGGGGAAGGGAGAAAAGCAATTCCTAAGTACACTCACCATCTATGAGCAAGGGATTGCTGATGTAACGAGACACCAAAATGTTGTCTTCCACTACAATTTGATTTGGCTGCAGAAGAACAGAGATTTTAAGAGTGAAAAAACAAGAGATGTAAGGAGTAAGAAGAAATCAGATCAAAACCACCATCCTTTCCTGTCTTTCCCTCCTAAAGCCATCTGTACCAATAGCTATGTCTGAGGAAGGAAGAAATAAAACCAAAATGAAAAAACATAACAGTCAGTCACAACACGTTTAAGGTAATTAGATCCTAAAGAGAAGCCTAGGAATGATTACATTGCCAAAAAAAAAACTTCTTCGTAAAAAAAAATTTTTACTGAAAAATTGAATTTTTCAGTAAAATACTCAGTAGCATAGAGATTTAACAGTCACATGGCAATGATATAAAGTAAAAAAACTCCACATCTAAGAAATAATTTATTCTGTTTTCTTCTCGAGGGTTTAACGAAATACATGGAGAAGAGGTTTAGAAGACCCAGGATATAGTATGTAACTACAGTTGGTGAGGAAGCCACAAGTGAAGAGAATTACTCAACTTGTGATTTTTATAACTACATCCTGGCCTGGTATCCAGCCTTTCTGCCTACTTTCTACTGAGTCTCAGCTTACAGCAGGAGCTCCTGTGCCTGAAAGAAGCTACACTTGTAGGTAAGAACAGAAAGTTCCAACTATGACAAATGCACATTGCAAAATTATGGGATCTGTTGAAAAAGCTTTTACTTTTTGCTGTATGCAAGGCTTTCTTGTAACCAGTTTCTTGCACAACACTTCCTTGCCTTCAGTTTGTAAAAGAGCAAGAGAATCACAGGATTCTGCCTTTATTCAATTTTGCATCTATTCAACCACAACACCAGCATCATTAATAGAAAACCCAAGCATATAAAATGCTTATATAGAATGTGAGAGAACAAGCTCAATTTCCCTCAGAATACCACAGGAAAGTGACACACTGTTCTACACAGATCAGGGAAAAGCAAAGGTTTGTTATTTGTTTGGAGGGGTTATTGTTGTTTTCAAAAGCTTTTGTGATGAGATTCTGAAAGACACTCTTTTAATGGCATCACACTGAAGAAAACTGACCTATGGGCCAAACTAGCTGCAGTGTTTCTCAAACAGAAATACACAAAGGGATATTGGTCCCAGAAGGGTATTTTCCCCAGGTCATGGCTAACTGCCATATGAGCCTGAGCTCATTCCTCCCTTTCAAGCAAAGAAAAAACTGAGTATAGCTCTGGAAATACTTACCTCATACACTTGGCGAATTGCTCCCATATTTTATGGGAAATGATCCAAGTAGAGAACAGATGAGGCAGCATGACCCCTTGAGTGCAGGGAAGGCTAAATGGGTTTGAATGAGTGAAAACAAAATGACTCAAGTCATTTTGCTGTTAAGCATATTTATTGGAATCCCCTCATGTGTTTGGCTCCAGTTGTTGTTGATGTATTTGTTACCTATGACAACTTAACTCCTTGCAAAGCCCTCAAAGAGCAAAAGACATTAAAACCTGCACATTGATTTCAAAGAACTATCCCCACTACACCTCAGGACACACTGGCTTTTAGGTAACATAGCTTTAACATTGATACTTCCTATTCTATCAAGGCTCATTTAAACTGGTCTTTTCCATGGGCAAGTGGGAGACATGGGATCTGTTTGAAGACTGTTTAGGTCATGCAGGGAAACAACTAAGGAGAGTTCTGGAAATCTCCACAAGGTCAGCCTACTGTCAGCCACAAAGAGAGCATGAAGCAGCAGAGCTTCCCAAACTGTCTCAGGGAGTATAAACTTGCTCCTAGTAAGCTAAGATTTGAAGGTAAATTGCAAGACAAGCACAGCATAAGAGGAAATAGACTGCTTTTGGTTACACAGCACAAGCCCAGGCAAGCCTTCCAAGCTGCTCAGGGCTGCTGAACTGCTCACCAATATATGGCTGAAATTGAGAGTAAGGCCAGTGTCCAGTTAGATGCCTCCACGCCTCTTGCCTGGAAGGCAACATAGTTTTGAAGACAGTGTTACTGAAGAGCAGTTCTTTTAGTGAACACTTACATTATTTACCAGGTAGACACCTCGACCTCTGGAGGAGGCCACAGGCTTCACTATCCATGGGCCTCTGTCCTTAGAATAGGTATCTGGTTAAAAGAAAACAGCAAAAGTCTGCAACATTTTCCATTTTGCTTATTAACAGGGGAGCAAGAATCAAAAATGTTGCCTACAGTATACGCTTCAGAGACCTCCACAAGGAGATTCAAGTCTGCTTTTCTGATGTCCTATTTCACCCCTTTGGAATAACGGCAATTATTACAGCCCCTCCCTGAAACCCCCCCCCACTGCTCTGATAGATCATTCTTCTGTCCTATGCCTTCTTTTGGCACTTCTCACTTCAGTACCCCAGGCATTAGGCAACAATATTGTGAAGTTGATCATCAACAACACTGTGCACATATAAACTCCCCCATTTTGGAGTCTTAAGCCCAAATTAGCTTTCTGAAAACATAGACAGGCATAGAGTAAACAGCAGATTAGAAATTACATAAAGAAATCATGAGGACCTTATCTACTGTCTACTGTCTTCCCAGCTTCCTCTAATTCTGTTGCCTTAACCACTGGCATGATCAAAAGGCTAGGATGTTAAAATAATTCCCTTCTCTCCACATCCCATAATTTTGCTTTTTGTCAGGGCATCACCAGCCATTCACTTACTACAGAAGTCCTGGTACTCTGTTGGGAGGATAAAGGTCTGAGGTAAGATATGGAATGTCTTGAACCCATGGGCCAGCTGCATTCGACAGACATTCTTGTACAGTCTGTCCTTTCGTGTCAGTTCATATGACCTGGAGTCCCAAAACAAAAGACTGTATCTATTTTTTCCCCAACATTACAGCAACCCTTTGACTTAA
The DNA here is from genome assembly GCA_013399455.1 of Anthoscopus minutus. Lineage (NCBI taxonomy): Eukaryota > Metazoa > Chordata > Aves > Passeriformes > Paridae > Anthoscopus > Anthoscopus minutus. The sequence goes on along the minus strand of VWYI01001443.1, from coordinate 20,844 downwards.
ATTACTGAAGTATCTGTAGCTTTGTCAGATGTCTAAACCCTAACCTGCAACTACTCTCAAGCTCTACTGCCTCTGCCTTATGGCTGTATTAATATTGTTTGTGGCAGTTCTTGCAACACAAGACTGAAGAACAGCAATCTGTTATAATGGTGGTTACAAACTTTAGCTAGGGACATAGGACTATCCCCCTAACTAAAAACAAGAAACCACAAATAATTTATCATCAAATAAAGAAAATAAAATTTAAAATCCAATATTTGAGCTACAGATAAGCATTTTAATTAATATACTATTCCACAAAAACCCCAAAGACCATTAAGAATGAAGACAGCATGCGGCACTAGCCCAGTCTATTGGGATTTTACAGCACCATGTATACTCTATTTTTTGGAGTATCGATATTCAGATTTTTACAAATCATCGCAGAGATGTTCAATAAAACATAGTATCAAGGCCTTACCTAGGGAAATGATTGACTTTCTGAACATCTGTAAGGGAACGCAGCAAGCAGGGCTTCAAGTGTGATCCTGTCCACATGAGATTATAATCACTGCTATTAGGATGAACCTAAAAAGCAACATAAAAAACACCACACACAAAAACATCAAACTAATGAAAAGCAACACCAGTTTGCCCCTAGATCTACAATGCCAAAGCAACTCTAGTTTATGAGAGTCTCCTCTACTATCTCTAATGTAACGGCAACTCCAGCCAGATTGCTGCCCTAAGGTATTCCCATGGTGGGAAATAACCGTGTCAAATTTTTCTAAACAAAGTTGTGAGACTGTTATTTTCACAGACAGTTTAAACACAGTTTGTAAAGCATTTTAAATCTCTTCAGGAATCTTGTCAGATCAACTCCTTAAGTTGCTGTTATTCTGAAAAACAATCAACCCTATACATCCCTCAAATTGTCATTAGCTGCACACAGAACATTCTTTAGAGCAAGACAGGCACTAGAACAGAAATTCTACATCAATACTTCTGAGAGCTTGTAAAGGCTGAGAAATTAAATCCTTCAGATCTTCCCAAGGGTGTGACACTTTAAAAGCAAAAAGAGAAAAAAAAGAAAAGACCAAACTTCAGCATTCCTTCTCCCCTATTTTTGAAGGCTTAAGACTAATGGGTTCTCCTTTGAGAGAGCAAAATGACATCTTTTCAGTCTGACTAGCAGAGCACATTAAAAGACAAAAGCAAAAATCTCAAGGAGGGGCACAGCAGCTTCCTGGTTCTAACCCTGCAGAATTAAAACAAACTCCCTAAAAAAATCCAAAAACACTATTATCATCTCCCATCCCAGCAAAAAATCAGGTTAGAAGTTCCTTGCATTCACCTCATGGAATCCATGGGCAGTGAGAATGTTCCGAACCAGCCGGCTGTCTGTTCGCACAATCTTATAGGACATGTGGAAGCGCTCTGTGAAGAGGCAAAGAGACATGGGATTAGAGTCTGCACCTGGAAGAATAAACCAAAGTCACTCATGCTACCAAAGAGGACTCAGACAGTACAGCTGCACTTAATTCACAGTGACTGGCAGCACATAACAGGCAAAGGGAGATAGGAAATGCCAACATCAGCATCACTGAATTGACTTACATCAATCCTTAGCTATAATATAGTAGCATCACAGAACCCCAACGTATAAAGCACAGCACAGCTGGATATGCAATTTTTTTTAAAAAACATTCTATTATATAGACTGCTTTACAACTCTAAACATGATTTCAGCTTCCTTCTCTATTCAATATTGGTATTCCTATCTAAAAGTAATCGTGTCTAATGCCCCTCATTGACATGGCTATCTTAAGTGATCACTTTTTAGATCCTGAAAACCCAAAATAAAGCCCTGAATTTTTGTTTACATCTTGTTCACTTGTACCGATCTTCCAAAAAATAAGTGCAAATACAATAAGAAATAAAGTAAATAGTACAAGGAAATAAAAAGATAAACTCATTATGCAAGTAGAAAGTCATAAAAACAAAGGCAGTAAGCAGCCCTGGAGGTATAAGATAAACCAAAAGCAAGTAGCAAGACTAGAGGTCAGTTGTAATATATAAGGATGTAGCAATCTAAAAAAGAGTTCAAAGACAATGGAGAAAGAAATTGCAATACTAGAATACAGAAATGCCTAGAAAAGGCAGTTTAAAAATATATTCAAATTGAGAATAAAAGGGTGAAGATTAGATTAAACTTCAGGAAATATGCTCTACCAACAAAAGTAAGTCAAAAAAGTAAGAAGTATCATAATTAGGAATGAGACAAAGCTGAAGGAAATTTAACAAGTTGCACTATTCAGCAGTAAACTTGTTAAACCACATGAGAAAAAGCAGAAGCGACCCCACGCTCCAGTAAAAATGAGAGTTACAATTACCATCAGCTTCTGCCACCATCCAAGCATGTTTTTAACTCACATGAAAAGGATCAGGAGTTTCCACATATAAATCACCTTCTCCACCCCTTACCCCAATGAGCCAGAAGCATTTCTGCTTAGACAGGATAATAGAAACAAAAGCACCAATTACCTAAGAAAGGAAAAGGCAAGAGACAAAAGAAGTGTCAGCACCTTCACAAAAAGAAGCCAAGTAGATCTTAGCTTTTCTCCAACTCAGCACATCCAGAACAAGCTCCCAGCTGTACACATCCACAAGTACTAACTTTTCAAATCCAAAGTGATTGTTTATAACAACTCAGTCTCTTTAGAGGCTCTCCCTTATTCGACACTAGACAGGTTTGGTCTCCCAACTCAAGTGCTGCCAGCAACCATTTTGTTCCTTCTCAAGGCTGTGAGGTTGTAGACTAAGAGATTTGTTACTACAGCTTATTACTGTTCAACTGTGGGGCTGGCTACTCTATTCCCCAGTGAAATGCTCTCGAAACTCACTGCAAAGATTGATTTAAAGGTCTTAGCTATGGTGAATTTCTATTCTGGTTCTAAGTTCTAGCATGGCCCCCAAGTTAACTTGCAAGCAGATAGTTCCAACTCAAAACACATCAGGGCCCACTGGAGGGACAGTCACTTATCATAGTCCAAAGACATTATAAGCATTCACCAATGGATTAAGCATTTCTGCATGTCACAGCAGTCAGAGACCAGAGAGGATTCTAATTTCTTTCCCATCATGTCGTCTTTCCACCACAAAGTAAGGTAACATCAGGTAAGAGACTTTGACCTCATGTCCTCAAGCCGAAAGCTGGCACACAGTAGCACCCACCTCCAATTAGACGGAGGTAGCTGTCCTTAGTCAGAATGGCTTCAGCATGAAACACCAAGACAGGGACCCGCCTGCAGCCACCACCAGTCCACTTGATACATGGATGATCCCTGAAATGACAAGGCAGTCAGTATAAATAACTGCTGAGCCTCATACCTGCAGCAGTTAGCTACAATAACAACACAGCAATTCTCCATACTTACCCACCTAGCCTGTGGACAGAACACAAGCAAATATTCAGGGGAAAATAGTGGAAGATTAGTGAGTGCAAGTAACTTGCAGCTTGGGCATTGAAAAGTACATGTGATATTCTAACTGTTGTCTATCTTTTTGTGTTTCACAAGTAGAACATCTGAAGTCATACAGCACAGCACTGCAGTAGACTTCAAGGCACTCCATCAAAGATGCTTGAAATTTCTACTCTGCGGTGGGAAAGGTAAAAGCACAGTGGTAAAATACATCTCCAAGAATCCCTGAAAACAGGTGCAAGCAGCAGCTTCAGTGATCCTCGAGCAAGGACCCAAGCTCCACAGTGCCTGACTCTCTACTTGTGTATCTCTGATGCTGCTTTGGGGATCCCTCAGTGAGCAAGGCAACAAAACGAAATTTACTCTTTGCATTTCAGCTGCAGTTTTGTGGTTGTCCCTAAGTCCTGCCAGTGCTGACTCAACATACACACATATTAGGCATCTGTGGTGGTTCCAGGTTGCATCCTGGCTAGATGCCAGGCACCCACTAAAGCTGCTCCATCATCCCCTTCTACAGATGGACAAGTAAGAAAAAAATTACCACAAGACTCATGAGTTATGGGCAGAGGGATCACTCACCAAGTACAGTCACAGACAATAGCAGGCTTGTGAAAAACAGGACTTTCAATGTATGGAAACTAGTTGCACTTACTACTAATCAAAATCAGAGAATTATGATAAGTAAATCAAATATGTTCCCCCCCCCCAGCCCTCCCTCCTTCTTTGGCTTAACTTTATTCCTGAATCTCTATCTCATTCCCCTCAGCAGTGCAGGGAGATGTGGAATGGGGTTACAGCCAGTTCATCACTTGTTTCTGCCATTGCTTCCCCTCAGGGAGAGTTCACACCCTGCTCCAGCATGGTGTCCCTCCCACAGCAGACAGTACTCCACAAACTCCTCCAGTGTGAATCCTGTCCATAGACCACAGTTCTTCATGAACTGCTCCAGCATGCACCCCTCTCCACAGGGCACAGTACTTAAAGGAAGACTGCTCCAGCATGGGCTCCCCAGGGGCTTCTAAGTCCTGCCAGCAAATCTGCTCCAGGTTAGGCTCCTCCCTCCATAGGTCTGGAGGTCCCTCCCAGGAGCCATTCCAGCACAGGCTTTCCATGGGACCCCAGTCTTCTTTTGGGCATACACCTGCTTCAGTGTGGGGCTCCTCCATTCTCAGGGTTTCCTGTGGTCAAGATGACCCTGAGATGTGTAAAAAGTCTCTTTCCTCCAACCCAGCTGTCTAAACAGAACGAGTGGAAGAACAAGTCTGAAGTCTTTGGCTTTCGGTCTCAAGGTTGTTTATTGTTGGTTATCAGAAAAACATTTTCAGCCTGGCCTGCGAAGGTCTGCTCAGCAGAGCAGACCAAGGCACTTCACCCTCCCCTGGGGCTTGTGCTATCTGTTATACTATAAACTACGTATACTTTACTTTCCAATAGCTATCACCTATGTTAGACTGTGTCTTTTTACTTTACACCAATGCCAAAGTGCCACCATCACCCAAAAGATGGAAGCTAGGAAGAAGAAGGAAGGAGGACAGGACAATGCCCAGTTCCCTCCATCTTCCCTCCCAGCTCACCATCGTAAGAATCCTAAATCTACACTTTTGTGACTTCTACTTCTTCACACGCTGGTGGTAATTTGTTGTAGGGATCAAACTCAAAGTCACAGGGATCTCTGGCTGCATGCCAGGCCTCTGACCCCCCTGCCAGGGCTTTAAACCCCCCTGGCCTGGGCTCAGATCACCCAGGACTGTCAGAGGAACATCCTGGGTTCCCACACTCCATGAGCTGTAGGTAGATCTCTGCACCCCGACAGATTTTCATGGACTGCAGGGGCACAGCTACTTCACCATGGTCTTCACCACAGGATGCAGGGAATCCCATCTCTGGCACCGGGAGCACCTCCTTGCCCCCTGACCTTGGCGGCTCCAGAGCTTTTCTTTTCACATATTCTCTCTTCTCTGAGCACTATTACCCCCATGCAATAATTTTTTTACATAGGTATGCTTCCACATTGGTGTTTCTATTCCTGGGCTCCATCTTGACTAGTGGTGGGTCCATATTGGAGCACTGGCTCTGTTAGACATGGAGGAAGCTTCTGGCAAGAACTTCTCACAGAACCCACCCCTGTAGTCCTCTCACTACCAAAACCTGGCCACACAAATGCAATACAGCACCCTTGGTACTCTGCTATAAAGGGAATCTTCCAGATCACCCTCTTTATGAGTTGGTCTTGCCAGTTCGAGTTCTGTTTAATCCTGTTTAGCTCTGTATTTATTTTAGTGGGTATAATTTAGGAGAGGCCTCATGAGTTTTCACAGCTCCAGTTCTCTGAATTCATAGCCTGAAAACAAGATCTATAATTCATGATAAACCACAACTGCTGGTATCCACACAACTAGACCTTGCAATGCAGGTTCCAGCCTCCAATTTTGGAACTGCAGATCAGTGCAGTCTGCCTGGCTGTAATATTGGACTCTGAAGTGCACAAAAAAAAGCACTAATGCTAAGTTTGAGGGACTGAAACAGACTTGGCACAACACAATGTATAAAGCTGTGTACTTTTCCCTTTTAATTCCTGTCAGACACAGTGGAATAAAAGGCCAGAATTCAAGAATGATGCCCCCAGATGCACCACTTAAGCTATAGGCTCTGAGATGCAGTGATCAGTTCTGTACAAAACAAGGAGACTACACTAGGAAATATCATCTCCTCAGAGGAATGAAGGACACATTAAAAAAGTTAACACCTGTTATATCAAATTCTAGGATCACACAAAACAGAACTGTCATCCTCCATAGGCAAATAAAACTTGGGTTTTTTTATTACTACTGCACAAGGAAATTAAAAACATGAGAAAGTTAACAGAAAACAGAGACTAAGGGGTTGGAGAGACATCTCCACACTAACAAGAAGAAATACAAAGACTGACAGACACATACAAAAGCATTTGTCTATAGACTATGAAGGATCATTGTCTGACAAAGGTTTGGAGAAGCTACGCAAGACATCTCCAACACCTAGAACAAAGGAACAGAAATAGAAGAGTAACTTTCTGATGCTAGGACAAGGGTTCTTAAGGGTAGCCTTGGTCCTCCTAATGAAGTTACTACTATTATTATCCAGACAAATTAACTTCACAGCACTCTCACCTGCTTCCGCTACCTCTAAAAATTAATTTAAAAAAAAAAACCTCTACAACTGAGGTGCAATTAGATATTCAGACTGGAAGGGACCCAAGAAGCTTCCAGAATTTATACTACAGGCCAGAGCCTTACGTAAGTGGACAACGAGCTGAGGCAACAGGACAGGAGTTTATACTAAGCCTGTCCTGAGGATTTGCAGCAAGGCTCAATCCTCCAGGTGACAGTCATTCATTCCTAGCATGACCCCCTGGTCACTTGATGCAGACATACTGTTACAGTTACATATTACTTAAAGTTAGTTCTGGACCTTTCCATCCATGAGGATCTAGCAAATCCAAGCCATCCACTCCCTATGAAGCAACATTCCTCTAAATGTCTTAAGTCACTGTAGTCTGCAGCTGGGCACTCAGTCACAATGTGCACCCAAATAAATCCTAGCAGGACACAGTGAAGTAGGTCCAGGTGAAACAGAAGCAATTCTGCTATGGGAAAGAATAAGGGAGCAATTCCTTCACAAGCAGCACTAAATGAACTTACTAAACAAAGATGGAACAAACATCATGATTTGTAACTAGTAAGAAATATGAAGTCTAGTCGTTGAGTTATCAAAATAAAATTTTTAATAATGACACAAAACATCATACGTCACTCTACTCTACAGATTTCTAAGCTCTGCAGCAGTAAAAGCAAAAAAAAACCACTCAGAAAAATGACACATGCTAAAAAAAAAGGGGTCAGATATCATCAAAACGTTCCCATTTTAGGAATATGGCAGAAAGAAATCCATGAAACCATGGACTCCAGAGTAGCCAAAGAAAAGCTGCACATCCAACCCTGATGAATGCGGTGGTGTTTTAGCCTGCAGATGTATGTAGCCTGCCCATAGGCTTGAGGCTCACACAAATCATCTTCCACTTCATAGGTAGGAGGGTAAGAGGGTAAGGAACGTATCTGTCTTTTCAAACTACTACAGATCTGCCAGAAAGCACAGGCACATAGAAACAGTTCAGAGGGTTTTTTGCTACTTACTCCAAGTCATCTACAGCATCTCCTTCCTCCTCTGAGGATGAGCCAGTTTCCTCCAGATCTTTAGCCATCCCAACTGGCATTTCCTCTGGGAGTTTTCATACAGTCCTAGTTGCAAGAGCAGTTATCTGCAATAAGGATTAAAGGCAAGAATAAATAGCTGAGCAGGACAGCGAGAGGTATCAGGTAACTACCACCTCTCGCCAGTACGTATTTCTCACAGGATTATCAACAAGTCTGTCAAACATCTGCGATCTATCAAACATCACCTCTGAGCCACGAGAGTACTGAAAGAAGCAGCACTTTCCAGCAGATTATTCCGCACCTGCCCGTGAGAGCCACTCGGGCGCTTACCGGTAACGCGCGTCCCTGCCCCGCCCTGCCTAGCCTCGGGCCGCAGACCCACGCCACGCAAACCCAGCCCCAACTGGAAACGCCCGCCAAGACCGCCCCGTCGCCCGGGGCCAGACAGACACCGTAACGCCTCCACCGGCGCAGGAGCGGCTAGGGCCCGGCCTACCCCGCGCCAGGCCAAGCACGGCCACCTCCGGCGGCCCAAGAAGCAAGAACAGCGGGGAGCGCCTAAGCCAGAGGATCTCCGTGCTAGCCGTACCTGCCCCCACACGGCCAGGCCCCGCGGGGCCGGGTGCACAAGGCAGCCCGGGCCCCTCCCGCCGCTTCCCCGTTACTACAACAACCGACGGGCGGCGGCCCCGCCCCGGCGCGCAGGCGCCCCCGCCTCCTCACTGCGCAGGCGCATCTGACTCCGCCCCCTGCCGGTGCTCCCACCTTCTCCCGCGAGGTGGGCGGGGAGGGAGGCGGGCCCGCCTCCCGCCCGGCGTGGGATTCGATTGGCGAGGTGTGACGTCATGTGGCGCGCACATGGAGTGGCGCGCAGTGGCCAATCGAAGCGCTGGGTGGTGGCACGGGCGGGGCTCCGGTGCCGCCGCGGGAGCGCCGCCGGTAACGGGCGGGGACTCGTCTTGGGCCGGGCGGGGGCCGTTCGAGCCGGCCGGGAGGATGAGCCGGTTCCTGAACGTGCTGCGCAGTTGGCTGGTGATGGTGTCGGTCATCGCCGCCGGGAATACCTTGCAGAGCTTCCGCGATCACGGCTTCCTCTCAGAGAAGCTGTACACCGCCAGCCCCGGCCTCGGTAAGGGCCGCGCTGGCCTCCTTGGCGCCTGGAGATCGCCTTCCAGCCGCGAGCTTTGGCTCTCCTCGGGCTCCAACCTCTGGGGCCCGGGAGCTGCCTACTGCCCCTGCGTGCCGCCTCCGCCGTGGGACTGGCGGTAGCGGGCAGGGCCGTGCGTGATCTCTATGTGCTCCCTCCTTTACGCAGTGAATGGGCTCCAGGCTCGGACCTTCGGCGTCTGGACCCTGTTGTCATCAGTGATCCGCTGCCTCTGCGCAATCGACATCCGTAACAGGACGTATGTAAAGCAGCACCCGAGACATCTGTTGGTTTGCTTGCTAGACACAGCCTGAGCTTAGGGAGCGGAACAGAGGAGGTGGGGAATCAAAAGCTGTTCCTGAACTTTCTGTATGTTGACAGCATTCCCCTGAAGAAGCTTAAATAGCAGTGTGCGATTTGTGTGATAGCTGCTGCCCCCTTTTTCCTCTGTGGGGACAGCCTGTGCATTTGATTTCTGTTCTTAGCCCCATCAGAAACTGGTAGATCTGAGGACCTCTTACCGTCACCAATTTCTGAGCTCCAGCTTGGAAAGCATTTTCTGAATGGTGTTGCTGGTCTGTTAATTAAGCAATTGCTAATGCTGTGGTGTGACTAATGCTCAATACTTCTTTTACTATAATAGCTTAGCTAAAGACTGGGACAGTATTAGGTGCCCTGTTGCAGTGGTCTTAACCTGTTGCTTTCTTTCCTATGCTCTTACCTGGGGCTGACAACAAGGCCTGAGGGGCAATCTAATGCTGAGTGGGAGACACACCATTTCTCCCTGTGCTAACAGAATTGTGAGAGTTTCCAAGCAAGTTGACTTGAGGTCTGTGCTAGACAAAGCCTTTATTGGAGGTTGCTAAAACACTTGTGACTGCTTCCCTCAGCCTCACAGCAGAAGTCACTGTTGACCTGACAGTATGTGCAGTATCCTAGCTTGGATTGCCTAGGCTTTTCTGAGGTAGGGAGGTGCAGGGATTAAACAATATGTCATTAGAGCGTGAATAATCAGTTATTTCTTTGAGAAGTTTTGTCTTGCATCTTTTGAACCTCCTCCCTTTTCAACAGCTGTGGCCCATAGAGGGTAGCAGAGCACAGGTGGGAAGACATTGGGTGATGCAGCCTGAAGTCAGCTAAGGCCTGTCACCTAGTTCTCTGCTCATCCAGTTCTCACCTTCTTTTTGTGTGTGCACATACTTCTCATTTCACTGGTGCCCTACTCATACCCTCCCCTCTTCACCTTCCTTCAGGTCAGATAATGCCTGTGACTTTCAATGCACCATTGAATATGCTGCCCCATCCTCCTCTCAGCTGTTTCCCAGGGAGATTTTTCACCTCACTAGGCAAGGGACAAAGTCCCCTCTGTGCTGCCAGTGAGAGCAGATGGGGCAGCATGCAGGTTTGCCTTTTTTCCCCTCAGCCATATTCATGCCTGTAGTATGATAACATGCTTTTTTTCTGCTCTTCAACAGCCTCTATCACATCACACTCTTTACCTTCTTTTTGGCCCTTGCTCACTTCCTCTCTGAGGTCTTCATATACCACACTGCAGCCCTGACAATTGGAATTATGGCACCCCTCATGGTAGCAAGTAAGTAGAGCTCTGCATCCTCCCCCTGCATAGTCTCCTAGGAGCTATGACACCCCAGAAAAACTCCCCATGAGTTATGGGCTGAGGGGATGGTAGGAGGGGACCTCTTGTCCAGGGTTTTCTACACAACTCATTTTGTCTGTCACAGGTTTCTCTATTATGGGGATGTTGATTGGGCTGCAATACCTGGAGGTAGAAGCGCTATCACAAAATAAGAAGAAAAACTGAAGTTCAGGGCTCTTTGTAGGTCAGTGTCATCTTCTACCTTCACTGCCAGACTTCACAAGAGCTCAGCTGAACTTCTCCAGGACAGCAGTCCCACTGCTGGGTCAGTGTTGGACTCTGTCAATCACTGTCATTACCAAGTTGTTTTTGTCTTGTCCAGGCAACATTTCAACTGACTGATGTCAAAGACCAAGTCCCAAAGGAGGTTGTGCTAATGGGAGGCAGTTGGTAACTGGCTCCCTGGGTAGCAGGCAAAGTCTCTGGCATGCCCACAGCACTAAGGACTTCTCTCCCAGTGTACTTGTGGGGACAAGGTGCAGAACTATCCAGGATTTGCTGAACACTTCAGAAAGAGAGAACAGGTGCTACCTCTGGCACTGCTGTGTAACTTGCATGTGTGTGTTCCCCAGGGACCATTTCTAATAAATGACAAAAAACTGCAGTGGGCTGTGTTTGTCTTTCTGCTACACAGCACTGGGTAGAAGATCAGATCTAACAGCAGCTTCCACTATATGTTTCAGAATACATCATCTCTACAGCAAACCTACCTTTCCCTGACTTCTTGCCACAAAGTTCCAGGTCTGACTGCTCACATAACACACATGAAGAGGGTTGTTGATGCTCTCTCTTCTGCAGCATGCTGGTGACAGCAAACTCAAACTATGCATCTGTGAGCAAGGACTGAGCTTCCTGTATAGCTACTTATAAATACAGAAGATGGAGAAAACAGGAACAGGTTCCTTAGACCTAGAGAAAATAATGCCCAAAACAGTGGGCAGCACACAGAATGCAGAAAAAAAAACCCAGCAGAAACTCCTACCTGGGAAGACAATTCACATGCAGAAGAAAGAGGAAACAAAGGGAGGAAAAGAACACAGCAGTAGCACTGGTCAGAAAGATGATTCTTCCATTCTGCAGGACATTTCAGGCTATTAAATGAGCCACATATAGACTGTTTTCACCCATTTAATATGAATGCATCAGGTTTCATTGTACACTTCAAATGTTTATATTTTACATTGAAATGTCTCCTGAAAATCATTTTAAGCCCTCATCCTCAATCCCAAACTATCGAAGATAGGACTTCAATCATTGAAAATGCTGCATTAGAAGGAATTTATCAGCATCACAGTCTAATTCCTGGCCCTGCACAGGACCTTTAAGAATCACACTATGTACCTGAGAGTGTTGTCTAAGCACTTATTGAACTCAGACAGGCTGTATCAAAATGTAATGCATCCAAAAAAACCTAAAATTTCACCAAAAAATGTTTTGTGAAAAAATAGTTTGTCAGAGAGGAGTATTTTTAACCATTCCACCTCAGTACAGCTTTTGTACCCTGCCTCAAAAGAAACAAGTAACTGCATGATTTAAGGTGTATAAGGACACTTGATGTCTCCAGCAGAGGTGGGATGCTGGAAAGGATGGAGAAGTGATAAAAGGATCTACAGTTGTGTTTAGAAGATAAACAGCATACAGATGGGCAGTATCTATAATAGACAAATGCTGGTGTGTGGGCACCTTCTCCTGTTCTATATTATGAAGTGGGAAGCTTCCACACTGGATTCCCATCATACCCCTCTCTGGCTGTGAAGAGCAACACAGCCTTGGCTGGTTTTCTCAATATAACATTTCACACAAGTTTGTATGTAATGTTGCAATATGCAAAAGGCACTTGTTAAGGAGGAAGACACAGTCCTCAGCCCAGGAAAACTGGTTTGACTCACTTTTTTTGGTAATGTAGTGATAAGCTAGATATAGGCTTCAAAACTAGTCCTTACCTTGAGCTAGAAGGAGGCATATTGGTATCTCTTAAATACTCCTAATATGTAGGAACATCAGAGCAACCCCAGTGAATTCTGAGCAGAAGTTTATCCAGATTAAGAGTGCTTCATCTGGGAAAGCCAAATAGTAAAAGAGGTGGCAGCAGCAGGTGCACTGCTTTGCACTTGCTGGTATGTACTGAGACCTCTGCTATTACCTGTGCAACACAGAGCATCATGGGAACCAAGGCAGAGCAATCCCTTTTCCCTAGAGCCAACTCTTCCAGGGCTGCTCATAGAGTAAGTGTGGTCCAGCTTCTGCCTTTCATGCCACAGCCACATGCAAGGTGCTACCATCATGCTCTGCTTCTGTGGCTTTTCTCTCAGCACATGTGCTTTTTCCAAGCATACATGGTGGGACTGGGAGGACATAGCAGATTTTCCCAACTTTTCCTCCCAAACACCAAAATAGCAAGATGCAAAGATAAAACTGATGAAAGCAACCTCCCTCTTGTTTTGCTCTTTCACACTCTCCACAAGCAGTTCACAGGGCTCCTGTCTTGAGACTGCCCCCCTCCCATGGGATGCATGCCACCGGAGGATGATGCAGGTAGAAAAGATGGGAATGAGGGGGGCTGTATCTCCCAGCTTTGCCACCCCTTCATTTCACAGCTGTGATTCCTCAAGGACTATGGGATTAGTGTAGGCTTCTGGCAATCCTTTCTGCAAGTCAGAGAAAAACAATATGGTTAGGATCCTGGCTGGCCAGACCCAGGCTTCAAAGACATCAGTACATGGCAAGAGCCTGGGTAGTTCATAGCTCCCTGCTAGTGCAGAAATCCCCAAGAATCGCCATCCTCCAAGAGTGCTGCTGGTTCCCTCCTTCTTCTCCAGCCACTTTGACTGCCCAAGCAAGGGGCACTGGGGCAGCAGTGCAATGTCCCACTGTAGCTACTTGCTGTAGTCCTCAGACCATTACTAATTCACTGTGGGGCTGATACCACCGAAGGTATCAGACCCATAGCCAGCTCACCAACAACATTTCACTGTGACAAGCTCAGCCTCAAAGCATGAAGTTGCAGGGCCAGTTCCCTGGGCAAGGGAAGGTGCTGGGAACTCCATGTCATGAGGCAGCGCAGTGTCTGTGCAAATACCAGAAATAACTTGCTTTCTTTACATTCCCAGGAAGCTCAGCACAACCACTAGTCCCCCTGTGTTCTTACTCCAGCATGTCTGAGGCCTCTTCTACTCCCAGACATATTGCTTGTCTTGCTCATCTTCAAGTCATTTCATCCCCACCCCCACTGCCCACTGAAGTACTGGCACCCTCTGTCCTACTTCTTCCCCAGCTTGGATTTATGGCTAAGATAATTCCACAGAGCAGTGCCTTCTTCAAAGTTCACTACTTGTATCTTAAAGAGATGTAAGAAATAAGAGGCAAACATACAATTTTTTTTTTCCATAAATACTATAGAAGAACTAGCCTAATTTCTTGAAACCTTAAGATGGAAGGAGCTTTTCCCAGAGGAAAAGCAAGAAAAATGGAGACTGCTGCCCAATTACCACCCTATTCCTCAGGTTCATGGAACAGCCAAACTGTCGCAATTCCAGTTCAGCTTTCCTGGGTGGAGTTCGACAAGCTCAGTTTCTGAGCCTTTCTAAGGTGTGTTAGGATTAAACTTGAGACTTCTTCTTCTCCTAGTGGATTTCTGGTACCTCTCAAGTTCTGATTCTGTTTACAGTGAGACAGCCCAGCTGTCACCAATTCAGAAGACAGCACACAGACTTGTAAGGGTGAGTGTGGAGTTTCCTGCAGCCTGCGTTTACTCACTGTAGGGCAAGATTGATACCTGAGACAGAAATCAGAGGTGCATAGGAAAGAGGTTCACATCCGCAGTGCAGTTCAAGAGAAATCCAGGCAGCATGGAAGGAAGAGATATTAAAGTCTCATTATGAGTAGACTGTTACATAATCTGTAGGTGAAAAGGTTTTACAGAATTCAGCAGCAACATCCCAAAGAAGAGAAGTGAGATAAGGAAAGCTTCAAATAGATATCTGGAAGCAAAAGCCAGGAAGTGTAAGAGGGAGCTTCAACAGGCAGGAAGGGTAGGGCAGTACATGAAGTAGTGCCAGAGGTAGGAATAGGGAAATCTTCATTTCAGCTTTGGAAACTCCACCAGAATGCACCATGGAAGCACTCAAGCAACTCAGAACAGGCTCCCCAAGCACCTCTGGGGTCTCAGCACCAGTCATGTGCTGTGGAGCTACAGAAGCAGAGATTTAGATCAGTCTGCAGGGCTCCATCACCTTGGGAAAGGAAGGCTGCTCTCACAGCTGTGAGTCACAGTACTGGAAAAAGGCATACAGATGGCCTGCCTATGGCTTTGGGACAGGAGAAGGCTGCTTGCCACATAGTAAACACAGAAATGGAGTAGGGAGGTTTGGGAAGCAGAGAATGGGTATACATTGTGCCCATATACATTGTGCCAGCATTTTTTTATTGGTAGTATTTCACTAGGCCTAAGCATGGTGCAGCTTCCAACAGAATCCAGTAAGCTACTGAGGGTACACGCTTGTCCTGAACTAGGGAAGATCAGCAAAGATCCTTAATGCAAAGAAACAATACAAAAAGGTTTGCATGGATGCTGAAAATCACAAGC
The DNA here is from genome assembly GCA_013399455.1 of Anthoscopus minutus. NCBI lineage: Eukaryota > Metazoa > Chordata > Aves > Passeriformes > Paridae > Anthoscopus > Anthoscopus minutus. The sequence continues at coordinate 5,801 of VWYI01001443.1, read as the reverse complement.
AAATGAGCACAAGCAGTACACAGCATATTTGTGAGTATAAGGCATGTGCTGAATCAAGTGACACTACTATGAAATCTTAAGGCACAACACTGGAATGGCTTCAGATGCATTTACAACAAAGGCAGCACACAAAGAGCCTCATTACCACGTAAAACAGGCATTTGAACCAAGTGTCCTGAGATACAGAAAGCTAATGCAGCAGGAGCTCTGGGAACTGAGACAGATAAAAGTGGGAAGGATTGTTAGGACCGCACTACAGCTTAATTAATAAAGGACAAGGTATACACAATGCCATTAGGCTAATTTAATCTACTAACTGCAACATTTGTTTAATTATAACCATAGCAGATGAGGGCACCAATAGAAGACAAAGTGCTACACAGCCAATGGTACAGTGCTTCAATGGAAAGTGAGATCTGCACAGCTCCACAGCTCTGCATGCTCTGGAAGCTCACAACTGACTCTGAGTCTTCTCCTTGCAACAATCCTTGCAGAATTGTTTAGGCTGAAAAAGACGCTTAAGACCACCGAGCACTGCCAAGTCTACCACTAAACCATGTCCTTAAAAACCATACCTACATGTCTGATAAATGCCCCTGGGATGGTGACTCTTAACATCTCCCTAAGCAGCCTGTTCCAATGCTTGACAACCTTTTAGGTGAAGAAGTTTCCCTAATACCAAATCTAAATCTCCCACGGTGCAACTTGAGGTTATTTCCTCTTGTCCTGTCACTTGTTACTTGGGAGAGGAGACTGATGCCCAGCTCACTATAACCTGCTTTCAGGTCGTTGTAGAGAAAAAAGGTCTCCTTTGAAAATCTTTTTCTCCAGGCTAAACAACCCCAACTCTCTCAGAAGCTCCTCACAGTACTTGTGCTCCAGATTCTTCACCCGCTTCACCGCCCTTCTCTGGATATGCTCCAGTACTTTACTGCCCTCCTTCTAGTGAGGGGCCCAAAATTGGACACAGGACTCGAGGTGTAGCCTCACCAAATACAGGTGGACAATCCCTTCCCTAGTCCTGCTGGCCACACTATTTTTGACATAAGCCAGGATGCCACTGGCCCTCTTGGCTACCTGGGCACATGCTGGCTCATGTTCAGTGGCTACTGACCAGCACCCCCAGGTCTTTTTCTAATGGGCAAGTTTCCAGCTGCTCTTCTCCAAGCCTGTAGCACTGCCTGGGGTTGTTGTGACACAACTGCAGGACCCAGCACTCAGCCCTGTGGAACCTTATAAAATTATCTCAGTCCATGTATCCAGCCTATGCAGGTACTTCTGCAGGGCCTTCCAACCCTCCAACAATACTCCTCCCCAACTTGGTGTTTGGTCTGCAAACTGGCTACAGGTGGACTCGATCCCCTCATGCAGGGCATCAACAAAGATATTAAATAGGACTGTCCCCAGTACTGAGCCTTGGGGCGCACCACTGTTGACCTGATGCCAGCTGGATATAACTCCATTTACCCTCACTCTTTTCCTGCCCATGGGACTCTTCTTCATACTTCCATTAGCTTCATGGTCCCTGTAGATATACCCTAATCTTAGCAGGGTTAAGGCTGCTTTCCCAATCGACTCACTCTGCTTTTGCCTGTTAGTCCTAATGGCTGTGACACATGTGACAAACACAGTCTATCACACCTTGAAAAGCAAAAGGTAGCATGGATAACCTAACAGACTAGCCTGTCAGTGTGAAGCAGAGACAGTGAGTAGTAAAGCATATAACCCCAAGCAACAGCTGAGAAAATGCAAAGTACCACTGAGATTCACAGATCAACAAGCACAGAGCTTTACCATTTTCAGGCATTCTTATACCACAAGGCACCAACCCAATGACTGTTCTTGCTATGTTTTTAAATTTCCTTCTTGAAGTTGGCCATGCACCCTGGCTGTGATCAAAGCCAATTCTTTAAACGGTTCCTGGTACCACCTCCAGCCAAGAATCTGGACTGTAAAAATAAGTGGCTTCAAATGTCTACACCTCCTTTCCCTAAAAAATGACTGACAGTTCAGTTCTCCATCTGCTCCAGCACCAGGCTTTGCTTTGCAGCACCTAGCTGAATCCCTACATCTCTCTCTCACATGAGTCTAGGGGGATCTCCACTCTGTTCTTGGAGGCTGTCTTGTCTTTCCTCTCAGCTGAGTACCTGAGAAGACCAGAAAGATTCTTGATACTCTACAGCCATTACAGTCACCCCAGAAATGCCATTGGTTTGGTGCCTGTGCCACACTCTGAGTGTTCAAAGTAGACCAGTGCAATTCTCCTACCCTGGTGTGTTTAAGCTAGTGAGCAGGAGTGGGAATTGATGGGGTTAGAGTTACAGCCCCATAATCCATGATCTGATTGCTGCCTTGGAGTCTGTAATGATAGTCACAAGTCACCATCCCAGAAAATATGGAGGCAAGTAAGAAAATAAATGAAAGCAAAGCAAAATAAGAAAGAGAAGCAGGCAATGAAAGAAACCAGTAAAATCACTCAAGCATGTGTAAGGCAGCTGTGCCACACAGAAAAGCTCCAGTACATGACTTCATCAGAGCTCTCCACAAAGGCAGCACACAATGCCCAAGCCCAGCTGGCTGATCCCCTGGTCGAGGCATCCATCTTAGTGCAGAACACCAGATTCAGCCTGACTTGAGTCAGTTGAGCACCTGTGGTTGGTTTTTAAGTTTGAGAATACTCAGGTGAGCTCAGCCATGTGGAGGACACATTTAGGGGCGTGACGGGGTGTGCAACATGACTTCCTCAGTGCATATCTTCTCAGGGGGAAGGAGCTGCCAGTGAAATTTTTGACTGAGACCTCACACACATCCTGTTATCTCACACATATCCCTCTGATTCTTACTACTGTCAGTTCTGGAGACTTTCAGGATTATAAAAATGACATTGCACCACCTTTGCTCTGGTCGCAATACTCTTCCCCATGCAGCAGCAAGCTCTTACAACAGTATTTAGACTGAAAAAGATTTATACTAAAAATGGCTTACGCAAAAATGTACAATTCATCTGGTAAGAGAAATGTCTGACAAAGAGAAAGGATGTTAGTAATAAAAGGCATCACCTTCATTGTCAAAGGACCTCAGGCCCTTTCCTGGGCCTTCCACATATATGTTATGAATTTAATTCACAGTGCCACCAGCATTGGAGGAGGGCAGCACTGTCTTTTGAACAGAGCTGACTCAAGATAGCAGAGAACTGAGATGTTCATACTTTGCTAGTCATGGTTGCTGATGGTTGCCTGAACATTGAGTGGATATCTCTGCTAACATCCTAGAAGAGGAGCCCAGAGCAATATGGAAAATAGCCTCAAGCAACCAGTCCCTTCCCCTTCCCCGCAGGAAAAGCTTCTGACAGTATCCACTGCAATTGGTTCACAGAGGCCTTCTCCCATGTGCAAACAGCTGCATTTATTGCAAAGTATGCCACAGGGATATCACACATCAAGCTTCGGTGTGCAAGTATGAACTAGCAGCCTTATCAGCAGCACTATGCAAAGTGTGAGCAGCCAGGTTGCTCAAGCCCTCATTTAGGCTTTGTTACCTTAGCTTCCTCCAGTCACATACATTGAACCCCATTTAGCAGCTGATGGCAAGGAGTAAGAGGAATAACCTGCCAGCCTAGGGGCCTAGAATAATAGTTACTCAGCTCTAAAAAAGAGAAAAGCACTGAAGGCCTCAATACATTATCAAAGGAGAGAAGCAAGCACAGCACTGCCCTACATCTGGCCATGGCCAGTATGAAGATGTGTGAAGCCCTGCAAAACCCCAGAGGACCAGAGCCTAAAGATTCTGCATGACATTTAACACTGAGCAAACAGATGCCCCAGCAGCTGGCAGAGCTGGGATTACATCCAGTTTTAAAATGCCAACAAGAAGCTTCCCCAAAAGCCACCCCCTTTCCTTGAAAGAAGAGAGGCTGTGTTTTGTCCTGAGCTAATAGCAGGAGCACAGCAGGGATTGAAGGGGGATTTACTCACTGTCTTTTCATTTTCCAAATTGGCCTGTTGTCTTCGGAGATCAGCCTTAATGAATGCTGGAACACAGGGAGGAAGAGAGATGTGAAGACAGTCAAGTCACCATGCAGTGCCCAAGTCAATTTCCCCAGGACTCAAAGAAGCAGCAGAAGCCCCAGAAGAGACAGAAACACATTACAATGAGCAGGAGCAACCCCTCTCCTAGACAAGGCTGAGAATACTTCTGAAACAGGCAGGATAGAGATTCTCTTTTGCAGCATGTAGAAGGTGCAACTTTGAAACCCCAGCCAGAGCCAGGGCAAAAAGCCTTGGCTCCTCTTTGTAATGCAGACCAGATGCTTAAAGAGGAACAGCATTGCTATGGGACTGCTGTGTGGGTTCTGCCCTTTCCAGCAGGCACTGCACACAAAAGCCTTCAATTAATATGCCAAGCCCACAGCAAAGTCAGAGCAGAAGAACACTGAAAATTTTAATTACCTGTCATAACGGTCCCCAGGAACAGGACAGAACAAAGCAAGAGGTTTCCTGCCTTTGTCCCAAAGCGATCCATGATTTGCCCTTGGCCAATGGTGAAGGCAATACCAAAAATCTACAAACAAAGGAAATGTCAAGCTGTACTGTTATTATAAAGCAGCCAAAACTCTTTCCAGTCTTTAGCAAAGTATCAGAGCATACAGGCCAGTCAAACAGTTGGCCTAGTGAGGCTGAAGATTGGTTAGAAACACATCCAGAGGCACCTCCTTGCAGCTAATGGAATGACAGATGACCATGACAGCTGAAATCTCATCTCTCACTGGAGATGAGCCAGGACTGTTAGGAGCTATGTTGGAAAAGGCAAGGATGACCGACACCCTGAAGTTTTTTCTCACAACAGAAACAGAATGAGTGCCACTACAGAAATGCCATAAGGAACATCATTCAAAAAGCCAGGTCCCAGGGTGCTTGGATCTGCAGTATGTACATTACACCAATAATGGACAAGAAATCAAGGCTTGGAACTACAATTTAATCATTTTGCCTAAAAAGACGCACTCAAAGGGAAACAGCACCCCTACCTGTGCTGAGACATTAAGGAGCCCTGATGATGTTCCTTCTGATTCTGGGTATGTCAACTCCGCAGCAAACTCAAAGCCCAGGGGAAGGTATCCTGTCATGAAAAACCTGTAATGAAGCACAGAAGACTCAGCAACTGCCAGAAGACTGAAGAGGTACAGTATAGACTGTAACTCTAAGGTGCATCACCTCTAGCACAGTCAAACAGCCATGCCAACCCACATGCTTTTCACTCTTGTCCACTGATCATCTATGGGGCTGTGGGTACCACTTGCTTTCCAAAAGCTTCCACTTGATTACCTGGAACAATTAAGGTGGCTGCAGCTGAGCAGGGTCATGATAATGTCCCCGGTTCTAGTGGAACACATACAATTGAGAGATGGGGAAGGGCAGATAATTTTGTAATTTAAACCATGCAGGAGCCATTCAGATGCTATGGCTCTCCAAAGTCCCTCCCACAGCAGTTCTGCCTCCCTGCTCATCCCCTAGCAGTTCACATGCCAAGGAAAGCAGCCTGCACATGAACTTACCCCAGCAACCCAGCAGTCACAAAGACCACCCAGAGGTGGCCCAGGCTCAGAGTAAAGGTATAGACTATCATTCCCATCAGAGACATGATATAGACAACTAGCGTTGTTTGCCTGCAAGAAAAAGCAATCAGGGTTTTATTTAATCCAGTCCTCCTTTTTTCCCACAGATCTTAGTATAGCTTGTAGTACATGGGTAAAAAAACCAAAAACAAAAAACCACAAACAAACAAAAAACCACAAACAAACA
>VWYI01001442.1:40562-51773 GCA_013399455.1 Anthoscopus minutus | reverse complement strand
GATGACTATCCTGTTTGTGAGAAACAAATGAAGATTTCATATTCCCAAGAAAACCATAATGTATCTGTCTTCTACACTATTGTACGGAAAAGGTTCTCTTTTTAGTCTCCTTGATACTGAGACTGGTGATTACCTATCCTGGCCCCAGTGCTCACTTGATGTCAGGGTTATGAGTTAACGTAGAAATTCTGGCTTCTCTGTCACTCCTTTTCTACTCAGAATATAGCAGTGCAAATTCCCAAATCATGATGACCATGTGCTCTACAAATAGTCTTGATGGTAGCTAGTCTGGCTAATTCCATCACAATTCCATGAATGTTTGCAGGAGCCAGCCCCTGTATCCACTCCAGCACCTAGCCAATAAAAGAAATTGCCATCTTAGTTTCCACGAAGGTAGTTTTTTCTAGGTTTGTATTCTAGATAGAGTGTAAGTTGAACTTTCTGTGTCCGGTTTCTTAAGTGGTAAGCTAGTCCTAGTTTTCAGTTTCTATGCAGTTGAGGGAAGTTTGTGGAGTCTCACTCCTGCTGACCAGTGTGTACTGCTTGAAGAGAGATTAGGGCCTCACCCATATCCAGCAGAAACTGCAATCAAAATGAAATATAAAATCACCAGTCTTGTGGCTGCTAGGCAATTCAGGCTATCAAATTATCCTATTTAGTTTAGGAATTGGACATGTAACAGAAGATTTGTCAGCACCTATGGAAAATTTCAGAAAATAATATTGGAAACAATAACTTAATAGTAACACTTGAAACAGCTGAGGGAGAATTCCTGTGGTTTAACCCCAGGCAGCAGCCACACAGCTGGTCACTCACTCCCCCACCAGAGAGACTGGGAAGATAATTGGAAGGGTAAAAGCTGGAGAGTTTATGGGCTGAGAAAAATTTTAATAGGGAATGCAAATGCAGTGCACACAAGTAAAGCAAAGCAAGGAATCCACTCACTGCATACCATGGCAGTTATTTAGGAGAGCGGGGCCCCATCATGCAAAATGATTACTGCGGAAGGCAAATGCCATCTCTCCAGGTGTGCCCCTACTCCTTGTCTCCACTTTATACCCTGAGCTTGGTGCCACATGGTCTGGAATCTCCCTTTGGTCAGTTTGGGTCACCTGTCCAAGCTCTGTCTCCTCCCAACCTCCCAAGCACTCCCAGCCCCCTCACCAGTGTGGCAGTACCAAATGCAGAAATGATCTTGGCTCTGTGTAAGCCCTGCTCAGCAATAACAAAAACATCCCTGTATTATCAACCCTGAATTCAGCACAAATTCAAAACACGGCCCTATGCCAGCCACTGAGATGAGAATTAATTCTACCTTAGCCCAAACTAACACACCAAGTAACAACTCCCTTGCAATTATTCCATCCATAAGTACTTACAAATGCTCTAACAATTCTTTCAGCTTTATGACAGTAAATGAATCTTGCTGTGGATGGCAAGATTTTAACAATTTTTTATTTTGTTGCTGACTTAACTGTTAGAAAGAGTGGTCCTGGAGTCCTATCAGCCACCATGCATTGCAGAACTGGAGACAGAGTCCAGCATCTCTTGTTTGAACAGAAAAGACAATTGATTTACAAATTCACTTTATATATTTAAAGAAGTCCTAAGTTTATGCTTAAACATGAGCAAATTAGATTGGGAAACTTCTCATCCTCCTTCTCTATGATACCACCAATTGGGAAGGGGTAAAGGGAAGGGAGGAATTAAAAGGAGAAATAAAAGGCACAGATATTGTTGAGCACTTCTTCTTTATGTTTGAAGCTTTATCAATTCTCACATCAGAATGACAGAAAAAGAGAACTTTGATGGAGAAAGGATGATACATCTACATAATTGCCGTAGTGGTTAGGGACTTTCAGGGGAAATTCAGACCACAAAATTTACTCTTCTGCACTTTTACTACCCTTTGGAAGGGCTTAATATTTTTAAGCATTGGCAAATAAAAGCTTTGAAAAATTTCTCACAAAATGCTGAGAAAAGTGTATGCTTGAATTTAGGAAAGAACATGCAGTGTCTGTTAACCTAATGCAGCTCTTTATGGAGAGTCACACAGATGAAAACATCAGCATGTCAAATTGCAGGCCTGACAGTTTACATCACATGCACGTTTGCATGGGCTCAACTGGTCAGACTGCAAGGCATTTCTTCCTTGAGTTGTCATGTATCTATCTTTTGTGCATTTACAGACAAAGTAATTTCCTGCCTTAAAGAATGTAATGGGAAAAGTCTAGTGCCTTGCAGTATTTACATTACCAAAGACAGTTTTAGTTTTTTCCTTTTTTTCACATGTATCTGTAACTGTATTAGTGACACATCTATTTTTGGATTGATTTTTTTTATTTCTTACAAACTAAGCACTGAACTGTAGAGCAGCTTCCAATGGGAGAGATTTCTGGAGGTCACCTGATCCCACATCTTGTTATGTATCAGCAGAGAATACCATGAAACATCATCAGAGAAAGGAAATAAAAAGCCTTGCCTGTGCAATTGTAGTCATGTGCATGTAGCTCCCTTTTGTTCTTTCACCTTTTATTCCTTTTAAGAAACACATATTTTCAGTTAGCTGTCTTACTTTGCACACGATTACAGGTAGCTCCTGTTCTTGCCTACTCCTAAAATGACTGTGAGTATTTTAAGTATGGGCTGAGAACCGCTCCAGATTAGGGCTTGAGATAGTAACTAGCTTTTATTGTTTTGTCCCTAATTCGGGGTTCCTGAAAGTATCCTGTGATCTCCAGAGAGCAGAGCAAAGAGCTGTTCTTGCACTGGCAGGTGGTTTTCTGATAAGTAACTCACTGCTGCTCCATTCTATTCTGCCCACAGACTATTTCTTATCTACCGGGTAGATACAATCAGTCACCTTCTTCTACAGGTGAATCTGTACAAAAAGTAGTACACAATTTGAAGTCCCATATACTTAATTGATATTCTTTTTATATTTACACTATTGTTTTAAAATATATTTTCCTTAGGGTGAGAGTATGTGTACAACTTCCTGAACCAAGTTAATACTTCCCATTCCCAGCACCTAATGGAATACTTACGTAATTAGCCACTTTCTTCCTTTAAGTCCTAGGGGTTGGAGTGTCTGTGATATTTTTCCCAAGTATATTTGTCTGATGAGCTTTTTCCAGATCCTGATGACATGTCTGGGAATGTCCAGATCAAGAAAAGACTTTTCACACTGCGAAAATAGCTGCAATATTCCAGTATGGCTTTGGTTATTCCTGTGTGCAAGTATGTTATAAGACTTACAGGTAATATTGGTCTTGCTGTGCTGTCTCTTCTCCTTCATGCAGGTTTGGATGTTCAAACAACAAGGTGCTTTCTCTCCCAGCCTGAGTAGTCAGATGCTTGCTCCAGTCCCAAGGTGACATGTCAGTGTGTTTCTCTTCTCTTGTGCTCACATATAAAGCCAGGTGTAATTTTTTTTCCTCTGCTGTGCTGTGTTCAGTCCTATTCCTGCCCTATAATTTAGCAAGAGGTCTAAAACTATGTTCCATTTGCCAATTACCATGCATGTTGCTGTTACATTTTCTTCACCTACATGCTTAAAAGCTGAAAGTCTTCCTGTTACCTTCTGGGAATAATTTGCTTGTGTGGCTTTTGTCTTTCAAGTATTCAAGGTCATTTCTATAAATAGGGAGGCAGGCCATTAGTGTGTGCTTTGAACAAGACTGCTCCTGTAATTAGTCTAGACATTTATGCAGTCAGCCTGGGAGCAAGTTGGAGTCATACTGTTCTGTTCTACTGTTCTGTTCTACTGGTTTCTTAATAATTCTATTCTTAAAATTGCTGTCTCAGAAAGGAGACCCATGAAAACAGTGTTTGGGAAGAGAAAAAAAGACTTGCTTCTCCATGGCAGAAGAAAAGCACATCACTGTGTAAACACTTCATCAGAGCTGTTTTCGTGTCCTGGCTGCAGTGACAATTCCTGTTGTGAATCAGGGCAAATAAAAGAAATGAAGAAGGGTAATAACAAATCATCTGGTTTGTATTTGTGTCAAAAGTGTTTCCCATTTCTTTCAACACTTATGATATCCTATTAAATAGCCCAGTATACTTCCAATAAATACGCACATTTAAAAGAAAACATATTGAAAATTATCGTAATGCTAAATAATTGGATCAGGTCTACTATGCAATACCTTGGAAAATTCCCTGTGAATAGTGTAAGAGACTCCCATCTCTCTCTGATTCTGAGCACAAGTTGAGGTGTATTCTCAAAATGATGCTGTGACCATAACCAAAAACTCATGGGAGAACTGAAATCTGTTCCTTAGAAACATCTGAGATAATTCAGCCATCCTGATTCCTCAGCTTCTAGCCAGAAACATCGAGGATCTAAGAAGTAACATTCATGTAAAGGGATTATTCCATGTATTTTGTATACAAATATGTATACATGAGCCAAAATGTTGATATTTGCCTCAGTTTTAAAGAGATTGAATTTAAAGAGACTTAATTTCCCTTGAAATTTAGGGACAGAATATCAGATATTTGGATTGTTTCACTTCGATTTTCTATGCTGCTTGGCAGCTCAGAAAATTGAACAAGGTAAGGTGTCCCAGAAATGAGGCACTTCAGACTGGATGCCTTTCTTAAAATTGTTGTTGGCAGTTTTGGCTGGCACCTATATGGTATCTTGATAACTTCCTGCTGTGAAATTAATTAAAAGCTCTTGCCAGTCAAGTCACAGTTGAGTCATTCTAAGTTAGTTTATTTCACAAGCCCTTCCTTGTGCCAGAATAAATGTGTAAAGATGATAGGAGGCAGTGTGATCTTGTATTTTTCCTATATGCCTCGTAAATCCAAATATCCTGAAATACTGACAATCTGACAATAATAAAACTTCCATGAAACATACATTATCTAGAAATAGAACTAATTTTGTATTATAATGTCTGAGATTACTTATTCAGATACATGAAGTGCCTGGACTTTTGTAGAAGCTCAGAAAATATAAAAGTCATATCCATTGGTGTCAATTACTGTATGCCACTTTGCTTCAGTTCAGTTCTGATTACATCTGCTGTAAGAGAATTTTTCACTAGGTTCCAACACCAAGCACCCAGTCTGTAGACCTTGTAAATGTGTTTAAAAGGCCAGCTCAGCAAATGCTATTGTTTAGACAATAAGCAGAAACTTAATACATGAAAAATGTTTCCTGTTTCTCTAAATGACCTTAAGGGGACAAATAAAAGTATAAAACTGAGAATATCAGACATTTCTTAAAACTGCCTTTTTGAGTAACAGAGACAAATTCAGTCCAGAAGCATAGAAAAATCCACAGGAGATTTGCAATTTATTGCATGAACCTAATTTTGGCCTGGTCTAATCTCACTTATTTTCCTCATTGTGTGAGTCAATAAATGCCACATTTCTTTTTAAAGATGCATGCCTCATCATTGGCAAGGTTTTTTTTTATACTCTGACCTTCAAGAAAGCAGTTCTCCCTGTATTGATCGTTATCTGCACACACAGATTTCTCTCTCTCTCTCTCTGTCTCTGGGGGCAGTATTATTATTGCTCAGCACACGCCTCCTGCTCTGCCAGGTAAGAGAAGAGGCAGAGACTTTTGCCGCTGCTACAGAGGAATCTTTCTTCATGCATTTCAAAATTGCAGCTGGTGCTGCTTGTAGCTTTCTACATTCTTTTTTGTTTCCTGTTCCTTTACATATATGGACTACATTGAGATTCTGAATTCACCATTTTTACAGCAAAGAAAGGGTAAAGGTGTCTTGCTACATCTGGACCCATCTATGTCTCTTTCTGCAAACATAGGGCAAGACTAATTAAGTTTACTGATGGATTCAAATGTTTGAAAACTAGTAAGGCCAAAGGGCTCTCTGAGAAAAAAATTGTTCTGCTTGCATACTCCACTGAAGCCAGCTGGTGCTCTGTGCACTTCCTCTCCTTAACGATGCATGTGACACTGCTCTTCTGGCATAGAACATCTTTTTGTTTGCATAAACTTTACACTGTGCTTGTAGGCTATAAATTTTGGCAGGATGGACAGAAACTGGGCAAATCCACAGACTGGTATTTTGGTGTTTCATGGGACCAGGTAATTGCATGTGCGTTTTGAATATGGTGAATGAAATAATGTGCGATCAGCTCACAGTATTACAAAGTATTTACATCTAGAGTCAGACCTGGCAATACAGATATCATCATCATGCTGAATTGGCAACAGCAGAAGGCAAATGAAGGCAAGACAGCAAGAACTTTTTAGGCAATGAAAGAAGAGCTGTGTCTTAAAATTCTCAGTGTCTACACAGGAGAAACTTTCTTCAGCTGGGGTCCCAGAGAGCAAGCGCTCGTTATACTGGTTATTCCACAAAATAAAGTCTATTCACAGAGTGAAAAAACCCAAACAAAACCAGAACAACCCACCCCCCTGAAAAATAAACAAAACAATTAACCAAAACTAAAAAATCAGAAAGCAGACCAAAGAAAAAAAACAGCAACAAACCAAACAAAAGAACCCCAAACCAGACCAAACAAAAGAAACCCCAACAAACATACAGACAAACATACAAAAAACCCACAAAAACCAAAAAAAACAAAAAAAAGGGAAACAATGTTTCATCTGGACAACAGTTACTTAAAATTTACTGTGTCTATTGCAGGACTTATAAATAAAATTAATTCTTTACATATTTGGGATGTAAGGAGGAATGTAGTTAATATTTCTGATGTGTTAGAAGGACAACTGCAAGTTTGTCATTGACCCAGTAAACATGGTTTACCAAAGTCCAATTACTTGCCAAATTTTAGATGATGTATGGGGCTTGCGTGTCCTGGTTTTTGGTAGCAGGTGGGCCACAGAGTTGGCTTCTGTGAGAAGCTACCAGAAGCTTCCACCATATCCAGCAGAGCCAATCCTTGGTCACTCCAAAGATGGACATGTTGCTGGCCAAGTCTGGGCCAGAAATGGTTCTAGCACCTCTGTGATAACATATTTAAGAAGAAATCAAAACAAAAGTTATTGTCCAGTTGTGATTACAGCGAGAGAAGAGCAGAGTGAAAACATGTGAGAAGAGCAACCATGTGGACACTGAGGTCAGTGAAGAAGGAGGAGCAGGAGATATTCCAGGTGCTGAGATTCCCTGCAGCCCATGGAGATCCCTGGGCAATGCAGGGACACCTGCAGCCCATGGAGATCCCTGGGGAATGCAGGGACACCTGCAGCCCATGGAGGACTCTCTGCTGGAACAGATGGACGCTTGAGAGGAGGCAGTGACCCCATGGGAGACCCATGGAGAGAGGGGCCCTGCTCCAGGTTGGAGCAGCCTGGCCTTGGAGGACTGCACCCCAGGGGAGTGTGACCCACCCTGCAGCAGTTTGTGGAGGACTGTCAGCCCGTGGCAGGGACTCACTCTGGAGAAGTCCACGGAGATCTGTCTCCCATGGGAGGGGACCCACAGTGCAGCAGGGGAAGGACTCCTCTCCCTGAGCAGAGGGAGAAGCAGCAGGTCCTAAACTGGCTATGACTCCCATTCCCTGCCTCTGTGCCACTGAGGGAGGAGGTGGAGCTGGGAAGGAGGGAGGGGAGGGGGGAAGGTGTTTTAAGGGTTTATTTTACTTCTCATTCTCCTGCTCTGATTTTTTTAGTAATAATTAATTCACTTCATATCTCTAAGTTGAGCCTGTTTTGCCTGTGATGGTATTTGGTGGGAGATCTTTCCCAGTTCTTATCTGAATCCATGAACCCTTTGTTAAATTTTCTCTCCTCTGGGCAGTTTGCAGAGGAGAGTGAGTGAGTAGCCTTGGTGGCTGCCTGCTGCCAGCGTCAGCCCACAAGAGGTATTTTCATCATTATTTTTCTCTCTGTTCAACACCTGTAGAAAAATATTGCTGTTATGGGTACTTCACAGGTAAATATGCCCTTTGGTTCGTATTGCATATTTGCTGAATTCCGTACTGCATTTGCTGATAGAACAGGCATCTACTACAATAAACTTGTAAGTATTTAGAAGATGGTCTGCTTAAACCTCACTACTGCTTTTGCAGCTTCAGTACACTATGACCTTAGTTTCAGCTATCAGAAGACAGAACATTGAGGAAACACATTCTTGTGTAAAAGCTTTTGTTCAAAAAAGACAAAATTAAAATTTGTCTTACTATGACACTGATAAAAATATGCCCTCTATCATTTAGAGCATGAGATGGTTACTCTAAATAACTTAATAAACTATTATTCTAGCAAAGTGATTGCATTTTTGAATAGTTTCAAGCAATAATGGAAATACATAATAATACTAGAAGTAATTTATGGATGGTTTAAAAGATACCCCAGAGGTTATAGTGACCATCATCCATCCACCTCTACACATAAAAGAGCAATTAGAAGAATTTTGTGATCAAATACATTTGCTCTTCTTGACTCACAGTACCTGCATTACCAAAATGCTAAATGTTAAAAAATCCCATCTTATGTACTAAATGTGATGGGGTCTTCTATTCTGAATACATATTACATGATTTTGTACTGGTGCCCCAAGTTTGGTGTCCATAGTTCTCAGCAGCCAAGAGTCAAATATTACATGAGCAATATTGTACCTTGACAAACTCCTGAAATATCTGAAAAATGCTCACATGCTGTACAAACATATTCCAGTGAACAAAACTGAAACTTGTCTTCACTATGAGCAAAATCAGAAAGTCAGAGCTCCTTGTTCTTGCAACTCATGTCTGTAATAGGACTAAAATAGACCTTCATACATCACCTTAGTTACAAAAGTTTAAACACTGAAGGAATTGTGTTCTTAATGCTCTCTCTGAGGTCTTGCATAATTGTATGAAAATGTTATTTTTCCAACACATTTAGTATGCTCAGTAATGAAGGCTGGTATCATATGGAATCTGTGGCTTGTCCAGAGTGGTACTGATGTTCTGCCTCACATTTGCTACAGGGGCAACTAGAGATGCTTTAGACTCCACAACAAAAAACCTTAACCATTCCAATAACTTTATACTAATACTTTAAAAACAAAGTTTTTGGAACTTGTACACTTAAAATTGTTTCTCTGTTCTGTGTGCTTGGAGGGAATGTGGTCTCTTGAATATAAGCAGCTATGCAATATAAATAGTCATCCTTTTCCAATTAAGAGGCAAACTGACACCAAGACACGTTGACATCTCCATGCTAAGCCATTTATTATTAATGCTGTTTTCCAATATACATTAACGCAATTTCCTTTACAAGGTGCCCACTGTAGATCTTTTTACTTTTTCTATATGAGAGAACAATAGCAGGAAGGAGAAATACGTGCACATTAGTTAAACTGAGGAAGGGACAGGTGCAAAATGAAGTGATTTTTTAGCTGAGTAACACAAAATATTTACACAAATTCAAAGAATTACTTAGATGCATACTATTAAGGGATTTGCAAGAACTGATGTCATGCAAGGATGACACAGGAGCCAGAATTTTAATACTTTTGCTGCAAAGTTCAAGGAGGTAAGTAGAACATCCTGAGAAAGAATGCAATGAAGACTTGNATCTATATATGTATCTATCATGTTATACGTTATATGTTATATATGATATATCATATACTAGAAAACATTATCTAACATTATCTAACATTATTTATTATCTATCATATATCATTTATTATATATTATTATGAAGTATTATTACAATAATTGCATTTTTATTGGTTGCTATTATTATTATTATTGTTGGGTATTCAAACATATACTTGAAATATTTGAGTAACTGCAACAAAAGTTTCAAGAGTGGTTTGCAAGCAGGCATTTTATTGGGAGTATCTTGGGGCACTACAAAAAGAGTACATAAGGGTCAGCAGTTCTATTTTTACTTTTGAAGGACATGACTTACTTTTCCATTAGGTTCTAGGGACTCACCACACCTAGCCTCAGCCAGCAGATTGGAAATATTTGCTGGCTAAACCGGTCTTTGGCAGAAAACTAAATTTTTAAATTAATATTTCCCCCAAGTACATTCTGTCTTCCGTGAAGAAAAATTAACCCTTGTTTCGACCAAACAATGGAATTCTTAGAAATCAGTAAAGGCTTTCATTGTGGTTGAAATTTACTATATTGTAGCTGAAATTAAAGACCTCATTTCTGAATAGTCTTTGCAAACTGTTATCTATCAGCAATGATTAAACAGCATCTTCTATCACACCTCTTGGTTTTGCAAGTGCAAAAAAATGCCTTCCTTTTCAGAAGAGGAGAACACGTAGTGCCTTCCCAGAGGCTCCAGGCAGCCAGGGAATCCAGCCAGTAAACAAAAATAGCATTCTGACTGAAAAATATGATTCATGTGTATGTTGTGCCAGCTAGCAGAAGCTATAAGATAGTGCAGGTCTCCTTTCATGGGCTCCTATTCTTTCATTTACCCTTTTCACATGACTTTTGAGATTTTGGACAGTACTGTCAGGTGGACAACAGAAACCAGAAGATTTAACTGCATATAAGTAGCAGGATAAAAAATAGAAAAAAAATTATATTATAATTATATTATAATGAGACAGCTGCACCACACTTTGCAAAGCTTTTGACATGATTTCCCATAGTGCCCTAGTACCCAAGCAATGGCTAGAGATTGGATATGAAGATGGTCAAGTACGTGGAAAACTTGCATGATTGTAGGATTCAAGGGTTGTGTGGCTGTGAGTACAGAGAGTGCTGTCTGATTCCTCACTGCCTCCTCAGGNGAAATACGTGCACATTAGTTAAACTGAGGAAGGGACAGGTGCAAAATGAAGTGATTTTTTAGCTGAGTAACACAAAATATTTACACAAATTCAAAGAATTACTTAGATGCATACTATTAAGGGATTTGCAAGAACTGATGTCATGCAAGGATGACACAGGAGCCAGAATTTTAATACTTTTGCTGCAAAGTTCAAGGAGGTAAGTAGAACATCCTGAGAAAGAATGCAATGAAGACTTGTTAGAGCACATCAGTCATCCATGAGGTCACATGTTGGACATATCACACAACAATGTTAACTTTTGTGAATCTGTGTTGGTCTTATTCATTATAGGGATTCGTAAGGAAATAAATGGACCACCCACATTGCTTGATGTGTTTTTCAACAACAAATATGACAGTAATAATTATTATTATATATTATATAAAATAGGATACCATTAAATATTATTCTATTACATAATAAATATCTAGGAATAAATTATTCTATTTACATAATGAACAGATAATAAGTAATA
>VWYI01001442.1:332-39612 GCA_013399455.1 Anthoscopus minutus | reverse complement strand
ATTTTGGACAGTACTGTCAGGTGGACAACAGAAACCAGAAGATTTAACTGCATATAAGTAGCAGGATAAAAAATAGAAAAAAAATTATATTATAATTATATTATAATGAGACAGCTGCACCACACTTTGCAAAGCTTTTGACATGATTTCCCATAGTGCCCTAGTACCCAAGCAATGGCTAGAGATTGGATATGAAGATGGTCAAGTACGTGGAAAACTTGCATGATTGTAGGATTCAAGGGTTGTGTGGCTGTGAGTACAGAGAGTGCTGTCTGATTCCTCACTGCCTCCTCAGGGAACCTATATGAGACCGGTGCTGCTTAATGTCTCAGTCAATGACCTGGATGATTGGAAGTTCACCCACAGCAATCCTGCCAGTGATATCAAGCCAGGGGATGGTAGATACAGACACACTGTAGAAATGAAGCGTCAGGAGCCTCAGAGGGTTTAACAAGGACAAGTCCATAGTCCTGGTGCAACACTACAGAGAATGGGATGTGCATATGGATGTTATCTTTGATAGAGCCAAAGCCAAGCCCTTCATGGAAGTGCACAGTGATTGGATGGGAGGAACAGGGACAAATCAGAGCACAGGAATAAGAAACTGTTTTCACTGGAGAATTTCCACTGCATTGGAACAGATTTCCCTGAGAGATAATGGAGAGAGTCAAAACTCAGCTAACATCTTCAGCCACCTGATCTAGTTGGATCTATTTTGAGCAAGATGTTGGACTAGATGACCCTCAGCGGTCCCTTCCAATCTCACTTATCCTGTGATTCTACTCCATAAATACTGTGTTCTCTTCAGATCCTGACGTTTTTAATACAACAAATCTATTTTTCTTTGTCAGTTAGACAACTGGTAGTTTCCATGGCAACAAGGGGACTTCCTATGTCTCAATTTTTCCCACTTGTTAGGTTAATTACCATATTTTAGGAAGATCTCAGGTGAAGGAATTATTGATTACCACAGGACTATATTTTTTTTCACTATGTTGTTTCTTTATCAGATGGAGATTTTGGAAGACAATGTTCAGTAAATTGTCTGCAGGAGACTGTTGGTGCCAGTAAAACATGTGGAGAGACATTTTATCATCTGCTAATTGCACAAAGGTAGCTAGAGAAAAGGAAACTACTCTTATCTCTTTTACTGGAGTTTCATTAGCACCCTCTTGTGTAAGAAAAGCTCAGCATTAAATTATTATTTCTGGTTTATGGCATAAAAAAGGTAATGAAGTTACATTCCTGAATTTAAAGGTATTATTAAGAACCTGCAAATAGTTACATGTTTAACATTACTTGCTTTGGAAAGGAGCAATTAAGTTTCATATATCCACTTAAATCCCTTATTCTGTTTCTCTGATTTTGTGTTGTTTTTTAGGTGATTTAGAAACAGACTCAGTTTCAGCAGCGTCTGTGGTGCTGTAAGACTAAGTCCTTTTTTTTGCTATTTACCTTAATAGTTCTCGGATTGCATCCCACATAGTTACAAAAGGGAAACATCAGCTATATTTACAATGTCAAGAAAGACAACTTTTTTTTCCTTAAGCTTTCATCTTGTTTGCTCCCTTAAAAGCACTAAAAATGAATAGAAAAGAATTTCCTGGGGAAAACCCTGAAACACTTAGATAAAATAGAAGGAAATGACAGTGAAAGAGAATGACAGACCTGTGTGTCATGGATGGGGGTGGGAGACTCCAAATTATGAAGCAGAGGGTAAGAAGCAAAGTCTTTCTTCATAGTCAGTAGCTAAAAAGTCATGACATTATTAATCATTTGTATAGGACAAGAAATGTGCATGGCTCTGTGCTATGAAAGATAAACAAATAGAAGGATCTGTCATGGGTTTACATTTAAAGGAAGGGGAAAAGTCAAAGTAACACAGTACTGTACATACAACCATCGCAGCTTTCAAGTTTTAGAGAGCAGTTGAGTTTTTATAAGGTCAGGAGTAGCTACAATTGAAAATCTCTGAGTAACCCCTATCCAGAAAAAGCTGTTTCAAATCAAGCTATTTCTCTCCTGCAAAAGCTGTACTGGCTTCAGTGTAAATTTCTGCAGTCAGCAAGGTTTGCAAATCAGAAAATCTTCAGACTGAATTTTGGAATGTATTCTGAAAAAAAAAAAATACTTGATGTTACTATGTTACATATGTGACATAAATTGTGCTTATAGATGTTTCTGGCCACCGAACA
The DNA here is from genome assembly GCA_013399455.1 of Anthoscopus minutus. Lineage (NCBI taxonomy): Eukaryota > Metazoa > Chordata > Aves > Passeriformes > Paridae > Anthoscopus > Anthoscopus minutus. Next base: position 37,417 of record VWYI01001442.1, on the reverse strand, counting down.
GAAACGTCAGTAGCTCTTTATTTGTAATGTAATATGTGACTTAGATTTGCAGTCTACTGAAACATTTTGTGGAAAAGAAGTTGGTATATTTGGTACGAACTTTTATCCAGGTAAGCTGAGTGCTCACTAAGAGTCTACTTACACATCCAGCAGAGAAAGTGAAGTATGTGTCTGCTTTCTCTGAGGATGAATCACAGGAACAGGGAGAGTAGATTTGGAGGCTACGACAATTACTGCCGTCCATTTGCTGAAAGGAAATCCTAGAAAAGCTTGAGCTCAGAAAACATTTTTCTGAGGCAATATTTCAAGTTACTCTTCAAGTTACACTATTTCAGACAGCTTTAGGACCATTACACCAGCTTTCTCATGCCCCTTTCCCACTAACTCTCCTATTCACTAACTCTCCTATTTAATTCATTAACTCTCCTATTTAATTCCTAGACTGGGCTAGCTAAGGATATGCCACATTTCCAAGCAGCCAAACATTACTAAATCAGAGTGGTTTTGACTCTCAGCTAATAGCCATTTCTGCTAAGAGCAATATTGACAGGGGGGTCACATTGTTATACCATCTGGTTTGTATGTCATCAGCTGGAGTTACTTTTCAGAATAATACTGAATGCGTATTACATAGTGCTTCAAGTATGTCAGTATATATTAATATTACACTGAGCAGACATTTAATTTCATAGAAGGAGTCAGGGAGGTTTAGATGTAAAACATGACACTCAAAGATGTGAAACAAAATAAATTTTAAACTACCTAAGGCAAGCTGCATTTAACCTTGCTGTGTACTGTTTTTAAGAATCAAATTTTTATCTAATTTAATTAATATTCAAAAGTAATTTAATCAAGTCCTAGTCACAGTACTGTAGCACTTGATTATCTAAATCTGTAAGAATGTTCCTCTTTACATACTTGTATGTAGTTCATGTTCATCTTCTCAATACACAACCTGTGAGTTGAACTCCTAAATTTGTTTTCTTTTAACAAATACAATACTTCTAAGCTGAAAGATGCTGGTAACTATCAGAGTTCACAATATGATATTTCGGTAGTTCTCAAACCTCAGTATAACTGGCTAGAAGACTCTTATATAAATCTCACTAAGAAAATTATCAGATACCTTTTTCGTTTAGCAAGAGATGAAACAGTAGAAACTGTTGTCCAAGTCACAGACCAGCAAGGTTCTAAAGAAAACCTGATCTGTACCAGTCAAAAAGCTTTCTTTGCAAATACAGAAGACTGGTTGAGACCGGATCATAAGGGTGCATATGTGTGAGTGTGGCATGAATTTCAAAAAAATGCAGTCAAAAAAGAGCCAGAATGAGCCAAGGAAGTACCAGCAGGATGGATGGTCCTGGAAAAGATCCAGAGTGGGAGAGAGAGTTCTAATTTTGGACAGAATGCTGGCTTAAAACAGATTTTGATTTTCTGAACAAAGCAATTGCCTCCTGTTGCTTGTCCCTACTGTATTCAAAGAGAGAGAATTTTGTGTACTTTCTTTGTAAACAGAGGGCAACACACACCCTAAATTGCAAACTTTCCAGATTTAGCATGTTTTATGTAAAGTCTCTTGGCTGAAAGTAGATATATGCACCTCAGGGTACTTGTTGTTTGATTCAAAGCTACTGGTATTCTAAAATCCACTGCCTTTTTCAAACTCTCCTCCTCAGCTTTTTTTACAGAGTTACAAGTGAGTATTTATCCTAGGCAGAAAAAAGTAGGCAATTCAAGGATCTAAATGAAACTTGTTTTTTTCCTCCGTGCATACTGTGCATTGACATAAATAGCAGAACATGTCACTGTATCTTTCTCTCCCTGCAGTGCTCCCTGGTGATGTCAAGCACGCCTCCAGAAAGGCATAGAATCATAGAATCTGTATTAAAAAAGACCCCTAAGATCATTGAGTCATAAAACTGCCAAATCCACCACTAAAATGAGTCCCTCAGTACTATGTATACATATATTTTAAACATCTCCGGGGGTAGTGACTCAGCCACTTCCTGTGCAGACTAGATTTGGCCATACTTCACAACACTTTCTGTGAAGAAATTTTTCATAATATCCAATCTAAACCTTCCCTGGAACAACCTGAGTACTTCTTCTCTTATTCCATTATTTGGATGAAGAAGTTGATCCCAATTTGGCTAAAACCTCCTTTTAGTTACAGACACTAATTCTCCAGAGCTTCCTTTTCTCCAATTTAAGCAGCCCCAACTCCCTCAACCACTCTTTACAGACAGGACTTGTGCTCCAGACCTTTCAACAGCTTTGTTGCCCTTCTCTGGACATGATCCAGCATCTTAATATTTTCCTTGTACAGAGGGGCCCAGAACTGAACACACTATTCAAGGTGTGGTCTCACCAGTCCTGACTACAGGGGACAACCCCTGCCCTGCTCCTGCTGGCCACACTATTGCTGGTACAGGCCAGGATGCCATTGGCCTTCTTGGCCACCTGGGCACTGCTGGCTCATGTTCAGCTGCTGTCACCAGCACCCCCAGCTCCTTTTCCTCTGGGCAGCTCCCCAGCCACTCTGCCCCAGCCTGTGGCACTGCCTGGGGCTGTTGTGAGCCAAGGGCAGGACCCAGCCCTGGGCCTTGTTGAACCTCACACCACTGGCCTTGGCCCATGATCCAGCCTGTCCAGATCTCTCTGCAGAGCTTGCCTGCCCTCCAGCAGATCAGCACTCCCACCCAGCTTGGGGTCACCTGCAAAATGGCTGAAGGGATTGGCTAACACAGTCTTCATTCCTGAGGAAGCTCCCTAGGTGCTGGTCTGGGCTGCTTTAAGCCAGTGTGGACCCCCTTCCTACTGCGCAAATTTGTGAGGATGGTCCTTGCCTTAATTCACCTCTTAGTTTTCTAGGAGACTGGTGGAAACCAGTGGAAATTATCAGCAAGAAGTAAAATATTTTCATGGGGTCTTGATTCAAAAACACCATGGTCACAATGAGGAAGCAGATTGGAGGTAAAATTATTCTACCAAAAGTATTATATTCTTCTGTGAATACCCTTGGTTCATTCCTGTTGTGGATTTCTTGCTGTCCTTGCTGTCCTCCAGGAAGAATACTCTATATCAGCTCAAGTGACAAGACTAGGGAAACCCATTTGTGAAACCCACTGCAGAGGGTGTAGGAATTCAGTAGGATTAGGAGCTTCCATGAGGATGGAAAAGAAGAGGAAGAAAGTGATCTTATATAACCAATTTAACCAACAAGTGATGAAGCACTTCCTACTGAGTTAATATTCCTAGCCAGCGAGATAAATGTAATCAAACTGTGCAGTGGCACTTGAATTCATATTTTGATTACCACCTTTCATCGTCCAATTTTTGCCAGAGATTTGCAGGTCACAGATTTACATCTGAATATGGAGTAAGTGCTTCTCTAAGAGCTGTAACAGTGATTCTCTATTGCAAGAACTCATTTTTGCCTTTTCTGGTTTGCCATGTAACGATAGTTTTTTTCTGCTGGCTAGCACAATAAAGCTGAAGCAAAGCTCTGGGTCAAGACCCATATTTTATAGGGTCAAATTGTTCTTTATCTAGCTCAGCATCTTTGACTGCAGTGCTGCTTAGGCAGAAGAAGAAGGAAGTTTGCATGTCAGGAAGATTGCTTCCTATTGCAGCATGAATAGCCCAACTGGTAGCAAGTTGGCTGTGTGCCATTAAAAATTGAACAGCCAAGTCAAACTGGGTCAGGTTTACACTTTACCAGGGTAATGTTGTCTAGTCAGATACCAGCAAAGGAACATTTTCAGATTAGAGTCTGCTCAGCCATGAGAGAGGGAAGAGAGAGCAAAGGAAGCTTTGCTGTCAGAAACCTTATTTTATCTTCTATTGTAAGTAGACAACTGGCAGCTGGTCAGGCATTCAAAGTTGAAAGGTCTACTGGCACCTGTTTTAGGTACATCCCTTCCTCAGTAATAGACAGAAAATGTAAGCTGCAGACAGCAGCCTCAACTGAGAGCTAAAGGTGTTTTCTATCTGAACTGTGGGGTGGACTATGTTGTCTAGTAAGTTGTGGCTGCATGCCTTGTCTAAGGGAAAACAGCTCAGGTTGGTATCATCATTGCCATTGGATGAGGTGACCACTGCTCAGGCTTTCAGGCTCAATCTGCTGCCCATTAAAGAAGGAGATACTGTTCTAGTATGCTGAACTCTCTCCATGAAGTCCTCTTTACTCTCACACGAGTTAAACCTGGCTTGTAGTAAAGCAAGTCAGTTCTGAAAGTCCATTCAACTTTCCCATAGGTGGTGGTTTTAAAATTTACCCTTTAAAAAGCAACACCAGTAGAATGGCTGAAGACAAAAGAATTAAAATTTGCATTTAGACATTGAGAGTGCAATCCCATCCACCACAAATATCAAGCTACTCTTACTTTCTTACACAATGAACCTTAACATGCTTTGGAGAAGCATGTCTCTTTGCTCTATATTTGGTCTTGCAGTCTGACTAACATAACCGCCTACAGCTTCCCACTTGTTAAGAGGATATGCCAGTAGCAGCTGCCTAGATTATTAAAGAATAAGCAAAAGGAAGATAGAGAAGAAGGGGAAAAAAAGATTGCTGGAAAAGACAGCTCTTGTCACCTGAGGCAAGTGATGCTATTTCCTCCTCTCATAAAGGAGAGCTCCATTACAACTAAATGTATACCTAAAGAGAACATTATTCAGGTTGTAAAGTCAAACACAAAGAGGCTAGAAGTAATAAAGGTGTGAGGAGATGGACAAGAAATTTGTTCAAATTTCTCCATCAGCATGGAAACCAAGAGAGCTCATGCACTCAGTGAGGGAGATTGGTCCGTCACCTTGCTGAGGGAGCTGCAAGATGTAGAGAAGCATTCAGAGGGGCTGAAGGGAAGAAGTGCTGTTTCTCCAGAGCTTGGAGCTAAAGCTGAGGGTGTGGTATGTTTGCTTTACAGATGCTGGAAACCCATAACAGGAAAATGGATATCTTTGTCAGATTGTTTCTGAGGGTATTATGAGAATGGCTTATAGTCTGCAGTCTCAGAAGGACCTGAGAAAATGGAGGCAGAGCCAAGTGAAGGGAAGAGCTAGAAGTGAAATACACAGCTGTGTCTCAGTTATGACTGCATTTTTCTCCCCTGATTGAGCTATGGGGCTGGTTTTCAACCTAATTGACTATTCCTGAGTGTATTCATGCTCTCCTGAAAGGGACCTTTCCTAAAATAGTTCCAGCCACTAAACATAGTGGGTCTAATCAAGACACTCAGACTGAGCTTTATGGGAGAAATTATAAATGCTGATTTGTGGTGGTCATGGAGTACAGTTGTAGTTCTCTTTCATACACTTTTTCAACCCTTTTTTTCCCCAAGAGCAAGTCTGACCCCAATTTTGTTGTGTGCCACAAGACAAACATGATCACTTTCTCCCTGGGAGCCACCAGGTCTGAAGCTTGTGACCCTCTGTCATAATGGGGAAAAGCCTCACATCTCTCATACAAACTTGACTGCAAAGGCCTATACCTCACAACGCTAAGACTCCATAACCAGCTTGTAAAATGCAGGGGACTCCTTGGCTGGATAGGGCTACAGGGAGTGGGAGATGTGGTTCTTCTGATGGCCTTGCCTCCAGGCATCCTCCTGTGTAACTGAATCAGAAAGTGTCAGGTTGGTCAGAACTGAAAAAGCACAATATAGCAAAGGAAAAATGCAGAGTAAGTCCTGAAAAGCTGTATATACAGTTAAACAATTTTGGAGGGCTTTCAGGTTTGAACAGTGTAGGTAGGACAGATTTCTACTTGCTGGGTAACTAAGCCTTCTTCACTTTACAACATAAAGCAGCTCTAAAATAAAAGAAATTTTAGGGATGTTTATTATACAGTTTGGAAGGCATCTAATATTGGTAAGATTATCTATTTTATTAATCAAGTAGACCTCCAAAATACTGTCTTTCCCTGTTCCATTCACTCTTTTTGTATGACTCGTGGCTATTTGGGACAAGATTTTAAGATGGAAAGTTGAAGATGCTTGAAAACAAAAAATCAAAATGGGGAAATTTTCTGATGTACAAGCAATTTCTCTTCTCCTTTAGACAACACTGTAATTGAAGTGCTTGAGCTGCAGAAAGGAGAGTCAGAGAATCACTAGGTTGGAAGAGAACTTTAAGATCAAGTCCAACCAGAAATGGCTCTCTAGCAGTATTCTCATCCTGACCACTTAGAATCCCTTGTAGAAAAGTGATTGGTGGTCTAAGCACTAGGGTCCTAAGGAGTTAATGAGAAGTAAAATGAAAAGAGAAGAAACTTTTTTGTTCTTTAAATAAAAAAGGGGAGAAGAATAAGAAAATATATTTTGCTATTTTGCCACTGTCAAAAGCATATGCAAATAATCTTTCATTCTCCTCCATATGCATAATAGGATCTACACAAAAATTTTCTCTACATCAAAGCCTAAAAATACACAATTAAAGCCCTAAAATAAAATAAATTTGTAAATATCCAACAGGAATGAGTAGTGGCATGGTTTCATGTTGTACAGGTATTGGATCTGCTAGTACAAATCAGATAGGAAGACCACTAATGTCACTACTGAAATAAGGAATGCTAGTGCATCAGATGTTCATTAGTGAAATGGGTGCAACTGTTTAAAGTATTTCTGTCTTACAGCTGCATTTTTCAAAAGAGTGGGTTGAACAGGCAGCAAAAGCGTGCCTTATCCTCTTCAGAGTAAAATTCAGCAGGTTTGCTTAACCTGGGGATAATATATTTAAAATGAAGTAGCTGCAATATAACGGGTGACATTTGCACAATGCTCCCTCATGATCCATTCTGCCAGCTGGCTGGGGGTGGTTCTTCCCACAGAGCACTGGTAACAAACATGTATGAGCCTCTGTGGTCATGAGCAGCCCCAGACATTTCTGTAGGAACTATTTCAGTGGAAATAATTTTGCTGGTGTCTAGTCTTGACTGTTTGTGTGATGTAAGCTTCATACAATCCTTTTAGAACCTGCTATGGAGTAGCTTCAATAAAAACTCTCACTAGGGAATAGCTTTTAATGCTTTCCACCAAAGTAAGTTCAAGCTTCAGTCAGTGTCTGCATGTGTGTTTTTCATACTTATATAAGACCTGTCTGATCTTGGTGCTGCTCTTATAGGCCTCCAGGATAGATTGTACTAGGCGCAATACTGTTTCAATTTTACTGTAACTTTCTTCACAGCAAGACTGCACCCCTGTTGTTATTTGTCATTATATTTATGTTACTGGCTAGATTTATAACTTGATTTTGAAAAATCATCTTGGCCTTTGGAACAAATAGAAAAGATCAGAATTTGCTGTTTCTAGAAAAGTCCTATAATTTGTAATAGAAACTCTGTAAAAAATAAAGCAACTTTCAGAGTTCCCTTGAAACATATAATTCTGGATTGATAAATATTTTTCTGGAGCCATATCTGCCACTTATTCTGTACAACTGTATTTTTTAAGAGACATTCATGTGACATTTTCTCTAGAAGAGACATTTTTAGACAATTGCTTTCTCCATTAATTTAATAATAAATCTCCACAAGGTAGAAATACCTTTCTGGTTTTCGCACAACCCCATCATGGTCAATTTTACCCCAACCTGTATTTTAGTTGGCTGATTAGTGTCTTGAACATAATTTATTCCTCAGTGATTTTCCATTTAGAAGTGTAAGGGTATTTAAGTATTGAAAAAATGCAGTACGATCAGAGAATCCCAACCCCAAAAATGCAAGCTAATATTCTCTACTGCTATAAATTGATATATGTCTTTTGAATAAAATGTTCCCACTATGAGAATTATGTCAGTACAGTAAATAATTCAGTAAAGGGAAAGTCTGGCTTTATCCAAATTAAATCCCTTCTTTGATGGCATAGATGTATTTTTTCAGAGAAGGTAATCAAAATCATAGGACACCAGAAGACTTATTCATAATGTATCTGTTCTCTGTTCAGCTACTTTCATTACAGGCAATCATTAGGAAAATTTATACCATATGATTCATCATATATCATACACCATCCTATGCCACGTTGCCTTCTATAGAAGCAGCATTAGCAGTGTGTTTCATCATTTGCAAATGTTGAAATTACTGACATCCTGCTTGTGTTTTTAGATCAGATTTTTGCTTTATGAACCAGTGGGCAAATACATTTAGCTGTATCACACCACATGACCCTAAGAGTGTATTAATGGGACAAATTTGTTAAGAGGTTGTATATTAATTTGGCTGCCTCCATAGCTTTAGATACTCTGGGCCTTTCAACATGTCACTATGGTCATAGAAATTCCCCTCTGGGCACATTTGAGAGGCTCTCTTTCTCTTCTACTTAATTTCTGATAGTTTGAAAATGAAGAGAAACTTAAGAGAATATGACTCAGTTTTGAACTAAGTTGAAAAGAAAGTTTGTGACAAATACCAAACTTATATATTTCTAAATCATATTTTTGTGACTGACAAAGGAGAAACTTTGAGATGCACTGATACCAGGCCACATGAGAAAGAACTAGGTCTCCAACATATCCTCATCCTCCTCATGTAGAGATAGTCTATAATACTCAAAGTAGTTTTTACCATCAAAGCATCAGGATAAACAAAATAAAATGGAGAAGAAAATAAAGGCTTAGTTCTGGTTTTTTTAAACTCCAGCATGTATTTCTAGTGTTTGCATAAGCCTTCTTCCACTTTTTAAGGCATATATCTCTGAGAATTAGAAATAGAATATCTATCTTTTTTATTATTTGAGTTATCTTATAGCAAACATCCCAGTTACTTTCGCTATGCTCAAAAAATTTGAAATGCTCTCTGTGAAGTCTGATAATGCCAGTTCAATCATTTCTCATTCAAACAAATTCAAGAGGTTAATTAATGTTTAAAAGAAACCCCTCCCTTTAGAAAAAGTAACATTAGGTCTCTTATTCCAATCTTCTGCTTACTCCTTAAGCTATAAAGGTATTTCTGTTTTCATAACTTCAAGCTTGCAATAGAACTGATTTTTTTTTCTTCTCTTTTTACATGATGCAGTTCTTAAAAAAAAACTCTAAGAAAAAGATCTTTCTCTTTTAGCTTGTATGAAGCCAAGTTGACAAATACCATAATCACTCCAGAAAAGTTTTTATATCCTCTGTGTAGTCTGTAATAATAAAAATATCTCTTTGCCTTACAGGACCTAGCAGCTCTTCTGTTCTTGCCTTCCAACTATTACTCCATCATTGATTTCACCTTCCCTTTACAAAAACCACTCTTCAGTGGTGCTCAGTGAAGAATGACCAAGTCAGACCAAACCCATGCATTTGCCATATAAAATACCTAGAATGACAAGAACTCCATATCCACTCCAACACAAGTACAGCAGCTTATCCAGTACATATTTATTTGTTTAAATTAATACAATACATCATGCATGCTTTTACTATTGAAAGCCAGAAAATAAAGATTCACATATAGTCAGTTCACTTCATGAGCTGTGGCTTTAAATAGGAACTCAATGTTCTAAGTGAAATAAATATGCAACACAGTATTTGCAAAATCCGTTAGGAGTACAAAATGTTAGCTCTGTTACATCTTGTTCAGCTAAGCAGACATGACATTTTCAAAACTGTTAATAATTATTAAAACTTGTAGGGATAATAAATACAGTACTTATATTACTTCTTAACTGTACACTCAAAACAGCAGAGTCCAGCAGCACCATGTGAAGAGAGAAGTCAAAGAATAGGTAGTAGACAAACACAGAGTTATAAAAAGATGAGTGCAGTAGCATTACTTGGTCTTTCCAGTAACTTGTTTTACAGGAAACAGCACAGGATACTTTAATTATGATATTATCATGAAGTATTTTACCCCTTGAGCTTCTGAACACAGAGCACCTGTCTTTGCTGTCATAAACTGCTGTCTGACAGCCAGGAAAACTCAATTTCACAAGAAGATGGCTAAGTTCTTGTGGCCAAACTAAAAACACCTTGTCCAAGGTCACACATGACTTTGCTTTCCCTGTAAATATGTTACCTATCTTCACCCTTCAACATTACTAGCCCAGATTTTGGCTTTTCCTCCACCTGCTCTGTACTCCAAAGTGTCTTGCAGAACTCTCCCTGCTACCCTCAAAATCAGAAAAGCATCTAACTTAATCCACATGCCTTCACTTGCCCAGATTCATCATGGTAGGGCATATTTTTCTTTCCTCAGCCTGACTTCTGGAAGCATCTCAGCTGTGCAAGTTTGTAACCACTCTTACTTGCTGTAATGCTCTCCAAAAGGATGAAACAAGGCTGCTGAAACAATGCAGGGAAATGATATAGATGTGCTTTTATACAGAGGTGGTGGAGACTGGGCTTTAGTTTCATGTGTCCCCATAAACTGAAAACCCAAATGACAGTGAATAATAGATAAATAGGTTTTTTTCCACAACATATCTAGAAGACGATAGATAAACTCACATTAGAATTGAGAAAAAGAAGAAAATATATCCCCCAATGTCCAGGACACAGGCAATGTCTCTATTGGACTTCTGAGCCTCTACACAAGGCAAAATAAGGAAGCTAATCCCTTGAAAATTACTAATGGGAAATAGCTTCATTATGAGAGCAAATTTCTATAAAGCATTTTCAAAGCTATTAAAAAGCAAAAGCTGTTACTGTCTGTTCCCAAAATGGTGCCAATGTCAATAGTGTGAAAATAACTTATGTTTGAAAAGCAAGGTGCTTCACAATGAGGGCTGTTAATTTACTTCTAATTTGTCTCTTGAGACCCCTTTGTAACAAGTGTCTGAGACCCATTTGCATTATATTCTGGACTGTCAACTCCTAATCACTTTGCTTGGGTCACTTGGAACTGTCTTACCTCAGTAATAATTTTGTTTGTAATTTCTCTAATTAATAGTTTACAGTATTAAATGAGAGGGGTTGTTTTACTATTTCAACATGAATTAGACTCCTGTGTTTGAGAATTAGCTTAGTATGACTTTGTGACTGAGCAAAATCTCTAAGTCTCATTGTGAATAAATAATCTGCTTTCTAGAAAAATACAATGAAAAGGGGTTCACATTATGAAATACTTGCAAATAGTATTGTCATTCTGGTACTCTTTTCCATCTGTCTATATGTGGTTGTTGGATGATTCTGCTCATGAGAACTGCAGCTGTAGAAGTGGACAAATTGACTGCAGTGAGTGTGGTTGAAGGAGTTTGCACTAACCATTTAGATAACCCAGAACTGTCTGCAGTGATTTTATTTCCTAAGAACACATCTGGCACATTCTCTTACAAGGTCAGTAAAGAAACTCTGTACTGCATGCTTCCAGTAAACATAGTTTTTGCAGCTTCAAAATCGCATAATCACAGAAGCATTTAGGTAAGAAAAGACCTATAAAATTATTAAGTCAAGTCTTTGACCAATCTCCTCCTGGCCAACAAGACTAAGTGCCACATCCAGTCATTTCTTGAACACCTCCAGGGGTGTTGTGTGGTTTGTTGCCCTTCTCTGGACATGCTTCAGCATCTCAATGTCTTTCTTGGAGTGAGGGGCCCACAGCTGAACGCAGGATTTGAGGTGCAGCCTCACTGGTGCCCAGCACAGGGGGACAACCCCTGCCCTGCTCCTGCTGGCCACATTGTTGCTGGGACAGGCCAGGATGCCATTGGCCTTCTTGGCCACCTGGGCACTGCTGGCTCATGTTCAGCTGCTGTCACCAGCACCCCCAGCTCCTTTTCCTCTGGGCAGCTCCCCAGCCACTCTGCCCCAGCCTGTGGCACTGCCTGGGGCTGTTGTGAGCCAAGGGCAGGACCCAGCCCTGGGCCTTGTTGAACCTCACACCACTGGCCTTGGCCCATGATCCAGCCTGTCCAGATCCCTCTGCAGAGCCTGTCTGCCCTCCAGCAGATCAGCACTCCCACCCAGCTTGGGGTCACCTGAAAACTGACTGAAAGGGCTCTCCATCCCCTCATCCAGATGATTAATAAGAATATTAAGCGAGTCTGGGTCTAGCACAGACCCCTGGGGAGCGCCATTGGTGACTGTCTGCCAACTGCAGTTAGCCCAATTAACCACTACTCTCTGGGCCCGGCCATACAGCCAGGTTTTCACCTAAGCAAAGAGTTCATCTGCCCAAGCCATGAACTGCCATCTTTTCCAGGAAAATGCCATGGGAGATTAGTTTCAAAGGCTTTGCTGAAGCTTAGATAGAATACATCCTTTGATATTAGTGGCTGGGATATGAACTCTGCTGAAAATGTCTCCTTTGCTCCGCTTGTCTGGACTGCAATTGATATGTAATACTTTGTTTCTTTCTTGATAAGAATTGTCTAGCTGTCCCATAGCACTCTCCAATTAACAGACAAGACTTCGCAGTGGGAGTGCTGTTTCTTTTCCTGCTTTACATACCACAGGAGTGAAGGACTTGCTAAATTTCATCCACCTATATGATCACCTTTCTAAAAATTGCAGAGATTCCTGATTCATTGCATGTTCTTCTTATCGTGGGAGCTAACACATCTGGAAAGGTGGAGTGGACTGATCTTGAACCATGCACAGCTGGAAACTACACCACAAGGAAGGACAAAATTCTAAGAATTAGTGACTCACAACTCTTGGTTGTATACATGATCAAATGGGAGCTTTTGTCTAGCAGAGACAAGGTAGAGCCAAGAATTTAACTGAGGAAGTTGCTCCCATTTCTGGGGGGCCATCTGCTAGACCATGCTGAGTTTCTACCTGATCATTTCCCCTATAGTCTAAGAAAGAATACAGTTACACTCATTAATGTAAAAATTTTCTAATATTTTTGTTTGACTTCAAAGTCTACCTTGGAATAAAGATGGCTCCTTTTTTCAATAGGCATTGTCTTACAGCTAAAGCAAGGAAGAGGAATGTTTATGATATAATAGTTCATCCCTGAAGAAACATGACTGTGTACCTCTAAAATACACCTCACTTTCAAACACTTTTTAAATTCTAGGCTTAAAGTGATCTACCTTCAAATTAGCATAACATTTTTATTTTTAAAAATATGCACATCAAACATAGCGCTAATTCAGAAGAGTCACCTGGATGTTACGCTTTCTTTTATCAACAGTTTTTTCTGCATGAATTTCTGCATGTGGTATGCATGCCTTGAAAAAGGAAAACACTGCCTGCAGCCTTGGACTACAAAAATCCAGTTTTATATGAGGAATAAGGACTTTGCCTTGTGAATGCTGATTAACTGGTCGGTGTGAGGATCATTAAATTGAAAGGTGTGTGTTTTCTTATAGAGCATTGCAGCCACATGGCTTGTCTTAGCAAGCCAAGTAGATGTCTATGTTTAGTTGTAACTTGCTATATAGAGAGCATGATTGCAGTGCATTTCAAATCAGGAACTTGGCAGGTAAGTGAAGAAGGTAGCAACATTTGGAAGAGATGTAGCATATATTTGGATTTAAACTTTTTGAGCTGACAAGTCTGAAGGATGTAGGACAAATTTTATGATAAATACGATGGCGCATGGCTGCTTTTCACCTTTCTTGAAGATGCAGGAGCAAATATGTTGTTCAAAGTGTTCATACAATTAATGAAAAATTTAATGGAATATACTTTTTCTGTGTTTGTTATAAACTTATTGTTTTGGATTTTTGCATGTTTGCAATAAATTTATTATTTTGGGGAATCAGAGGATGAAAAGCTGAGTTTGACTCTGTAAAAACAGCATGAGTGAAATTTATCTGGAAGGCCTGCAGCTTACTGCTCAAGATGTGTTTAATATGAGAAGATTTCTGACCCCAAGTAAGAGGGAGGTTTTCCTCTGTGATGTACTGCTTGTTCTATAAGCAAGTATTTTTGCCTTCTGAAGCAAAAATTTATCAGATCTGTGTATTTCAAAATTATCCTTGCTAGTCATGACAAACTGAAGAGATAAATGGCAAAGCTGCATAATATTTTTCAATTAAATAACTCGTACTGTGTTATGTGTAACTATGGCAAAATTGTCAATGCTGCATGCTGATGATGCCCAGTAAATGTATTGGTCTAAGCAGGCAGTAGAGCAAAATGCCAACACAATCTATGCTATTTCACTTCAAGAATTTCTGAATGCTCCCATACGGGTTGAAATACAACAAAGCAAGAACATTCCTTGTGCCAGAAGACTAGCTTTTGTAATAAATTCAAGTCCTTTCAAAGTCTTACAAAACTGTCCTTTACTGCCTCCCAAGACAATAGTATTTCTTATTAATTTGTTTCCCATTTCTCATTGTAAGTAGTTGAACTAAGAGTCACTTCAGTAAATCAAAGTATTTGGACCGTGTTAGTTCTGAATATTGACAGCATTTTCAAGCATTTCATGTTTAATAGTACTCTGGCTTATAATTTAAATAATTTGTATTGTCAGATATTTTTGAGGCATATGGTTGGAGGTGTTCATATATATTTAGTCAGATAATATATCAGATGCTAAATTATGTTGCTTTCTGCTAAGTAGAAAATTGCATGTAGTTATCTATCCCCATTTAATAGGAAGTAAACTTCTGTACCCAACCCATTGTCTGTTATACATTAAATGGATAAATACAAAAGTGTTATTTTTCAATATCTATTGCATTTCTTGGTAACCCCAAGCTGCTTTATTCTTGTAATGTGTGTCCTTTACCCTAAATTATTTTTAATAATTTGGCTAATTTATTTCTAAATACTACTATAGACTTCCAGGCTTTAGTAGCTTACAATGTTAAAATCTATGTGGTTACCATTTTCAAGTGGTTTTAAGATGTCCATTTTAAATGCCTATAAGCATCGTTTGTTTTTCCATTTTTCTTTCCAGCAATTCTTTCAAACTCTTGTTCCTGTGCTTAAAATACAAGTAATCAGAGAGAGAGTGACCAAGTCTGGTCTTTTCAAAGGATCTGAAGCTGAGATGTTCTTTGTTGTTTGCAAGCTCACCCTCTCCATGTCTCTCCTCTTTCTCTGAATTTCCTATTCTCTTCCCCAGTCCTCCCTCACTTAACACCTCCTCCTTCTCATTGCAGTAGGACTCTCTGAAGTCCTTCATCATGCACGCAGGTTTGCCAGAGAGATCTTGAGCCATGAACAGCTTGTTGTCACCATCACGGTACGTGGCAGGGCTGTACCTCTCTGCCTCATAGCAGTTGTCTTCCTCTTCTTCCTGGCATGAGCTTCCCTTGGCACTCTCACCATCAGAATGAAATGAGATTCCCTTCCCTTGGCTTTTCTGGGAAAGATCAAATGGCTCTTCCTGTTCCAAGCTTCTCAAGACATTTGTCTGGGACAGAGCAATCCTTCCTCTTCCAAAACCTTGTAGTGGTTTCAGGGGAGGAGAAAAGTAAAAAATTATATACAGGAAATTGTACTACTTGCCTAAAATTTTACTACTTGGCTAAAACCAAAATCTGAGGTGTCTTTGTGTTCCATCCAGCTATCTCCAAGTATTTCACTATTTACATCTCATGGCATCTCCTTTGAGATGCTGCAAAAAAGAGTGCTATTGTATAGACTTCACAGGCAGATTAGGACACAGAAACCTTTCTTATTGTACAGACAGACTCTGGATGATGCAGCTGGGAATAAAAGTTAAATGATCTGGCCTTTTGTAAACTGAATTTTGCCAATCAACCTACTCACTCTATCATTCCTATTCTTTTTTAAATATAAGTTTGGATCTAAAGCATCACCATTCATAATCCAAGCCCTAGGTTTTATATCTTATTTTTCAGAGAAGTTGAAGATACTAAAAACATGGCAATGTATCTGTTCTATGGACACTGTGGTTCAAAGTTAATATTTCAAATTTGAAAATGCAACAGTCTCAGAAGTCTATGACTCTCATTAATTTTTCCCCTTTCATCCACTGAGAAACAATCAACTGAAAAGCTCTATGCACTAGATAGTGCTTCAGCTTGAAGAAATCATTATAAACAGATGATGACTGCGAGCAATGCATATAAATATGCATCTAATCCTGGATCTGGTTTGTGTCAGTATTTGTCAGTGTCTTCCCTCTTGCTGGATATACAGATTGTCCTAGAGGCGTCTGTGGACTCAAATATACTCTGAACATCATCAGGATATATTCAAAAGAATTCAGATACTGCAGGCACAAGCCAGATGCATTAAAGACTAGTGATAATAAAAGGTGAGGATTTCACCCAGTAGCAAATACCTATGAAAGTCACTATTTTGTTTGCTTTTGTTTTCTTTGGTTCTTATTTTCCCCTCAGTAATTGAATCTGAAGGATCTATGCAGTCTCACTAGATAGCAGATGTTACTTTGCAACAAGGTGTATTTGTTAAAAGGATTCGTAAACAGATATCAGGCCTCACAAATTTTCTCATATCTGGTAAGCCTTTAAGGCCACAGAATCTCTGTACAATGAAAAGCTTTAGGCAATCTCCTATTACAAACAATTGTCTAACTAGCCTGATAGTGTAGGAGATTTACAGAAGAAACACTTATTTCATTAGCCATTAGGATCTTAAATTTAATACCAGATATCATCGGAATGTTTTACACATGTGCTAAGCTGCCCTAGAGCTTGCACATGAGGAACACCAAGAAATCTTGCCCATTAAAGAATTATTTATCTACAGAATTTTCAAAAACATATCTTGGACACCCAAGCCCTCAAAAAATTCTCCCTAATTCACCCATTTCTTTAGATAATATTTATCTGTGTATACTTGTGAGGATGACTTCAGGAAGTATATGTGGTAGGCGGCAGACAGGAAATGTTTTGCAGGATGATCTCAGTAGTCAAAAATCCTTATACTGTGAGACTTATACTTTGAGGAACATCCCCTCCTGTTCATATGCTTCCTTGTGAATGGGATCTTGATTCTATGGCCTTCATCTGACAGCAGCTACGCCAAAACAGTACAGAATGACCAAGGCTCCAGGATGTAGACCCATTGAGAGCTCCATCCCTTTTCTATGCTGGAATCCAATAAAAGGTGACAAAGGACCATACATGTTCCATATTTTCTTTTTCTGACAATTTAGGATTAATTTATGATTTATTTGGGACATGTAATGCTATAGTAATATAGTGAATAACACCTTCACAGGCTTGTGGGATTCCATCTCTTGCAATTACATTGGATCTATGGTACAAGTTTGTGGATCTGTAATAACAAGCCCATTTGTGTTTACTGGTATGCATATTCAGCTCTCACAGAGAATAATCTTGCTAAAAATCATTACCTTGAGAGTGAAATCCTCTTTCCATGACCCCATGTTTGACTTTCATGTGCCTGGTTAGGTTCCCCTTCAAGGTGAATTTGCTGGGACAGTAGAGGCACTTAAATGGCTTGCTATCTGAGTGCAGGTGCATGTGTCCCATTAAATTGTGCATTCTGTTAAACTCCTTCCCGCACAGCTGTAAAAATGGAAAAAATAAAAATTATTAGTTTAAGGCAGTTTTTTTCAAAGGCAATATTTTTAAAGGAAATAGGAACTATGCTTCCCAACTTAAACCCTGAGAGTTTTTGGCTGCGATACATTTTTCAAAGTTTCAGATGAAAGTCCTACGGGCAAAAAAATAAGGTTGAAAATATATGGTCGAGTATCTAAGGCATTCAGAGCAGCAAACATTTTTTAATATTGGTGATCAGTACATATAGTCAAGGATTACCCAAAAACAGTCAGTGTTGTTGTAAGGAGGAGAAAGACTAAAGGCAGTAATCTGGAAGGCTCTTAGCTTGAATGAAATCCAAAGTACAAGTCTCTGCCCTAGTGAACCATTCCATTTGTAGCTTATACATCTAACCTTTAATCAAGAACAATGTCAGGCAGAAATGGAATTATAAAATAAAACAAATTAACAGTTTCTGTGAAATAGTCAAGCAGAATATTACTTCTCTTTAAAGGGAAATTAAGTGGCTGCACATTTTGTTTAAAATTCGAAAAAGCAATTCCTTGTTTTTCTGTTTCTTTCTCACTCCTTTTTCCCCCTATTTTTTCATCATTTGTTTATCAACAGCTCTGTTTCAGTGTCTGGTGAGTAAGCTGTAATTTAAACAGTCATGAGGCTGCAAGAGTGACTCAGCTTTCCCTGAGGCATGTTCTTGCCAGCTTAAGCCATTGATCATGCAATTTTCCCTTTGATGGAACAATAAGGGTTGGTTTTATTCATTTTTGTTTATTTAGATGGGTCCTTTTGTCATCTGGACTCTTATGTATTCTTTAGACATGAGAGTTTGACATCACTATTATAGACATCCAGTCTTACTTGTCTTCTGGTCTTTCCTTATCAAGATTTATAATTTTATTCACATTTAAGTGGCTATTTCCATCCTCTGCAAACTTCTGTGTTTGGTTTCTACTTTTTTTTCCCTGACTTGTTTTACCATTGGATTTTAATTTTTTAAATTATTCTTATTTCTATATGAACCAGAGTCACCGTTACTGAGTAACTGAAACCTTCATCTAGCAGGGTAACCATCTGGCAGACAGTTATTAAATAGAAATAACTAAGACTCCACCAGATTTTTACCAGGTTTTTTTGTGTAATCTGAACTCCAATTTTGTTTATTTGGGTATTACAGAAGAACCGACACAGAATGCATAGTTGTAAATTCAGAGTCATCAGTTGGAATATCTGAATGAAATATAGATAGTGAAAGGATCCTTAGAGAAACAGTACTGTGTGCTTTGTGTTTTAAGCCCTATCTTGAGAGAAAATTGAATCAGTTCATTACTACAAAAAATTGCAGGTATACTCTTTTAAAATAAAAACTAAAGCTGAGTTAGTTCTACAAAAAGAAAGAGTCTGAAAACATTCCCTTGCTTTTTAAAAAATTATTTGCTTCAGCTGCATATGCACCTTCTAATATTTTTCTGTCTGTGATTTTACTAAAGTTAAATCTATAACAAATAAATTTATCAGCAAAGTGTTAGACAGGGTGATTGGTGGAAAAAAAGAACAGAAAGTGAATAATTAATTTTAAAAGTTTCCAAGGGTCATCATTCATCCACTGGGGAAAGAATGCTATCTTCATCACATTCAATGAAAGTTAATATGCAAGATTGTTTACACTCAGAGAAATGATGGAACCACATAATAACTCAGAAAGTGCTGGGAGGAGATCCTTGTCTGCTAATGAGAGTACTAATGAACACAGAAAATTTGCAAGGAGTAACAGCACTAACAGCAGTGGATTTTTTCTTGATAGCTGCTAAACAACATTTTACATGTCAATATTACTCTTTCTACAAGAATGTCAGCAATAATACCTCTTAAGACCTCTTTGCTGGAGGCTTCTGGTTATCTGCTTGTATTGTGGCTGACCTGTTATCACCAGACCTTGCTTTCCGATAGCTAGGTCTTCTTCTCTGTCTGAACTGGTAAACAAGGAAAATCATGTTGAATAGACGAGTAGCTTCAGTACTGCATACAAACTCCTATCTTTATAAGGTCTTGAGTATTAAAATTGATTTAGGAAGAGCATTTAGTTGTTCTCTCTCAAGGCAATATTTGCTTCTGTTTCTTCACTGAAAAGACAGGGGCTTGGTAAAAGACAGGGGCAGGATAGTTATTTACAGCATTAAAGTTCTGTGTCTCTGAATAAAACTGACAGGTCTTCTGTTTCCCAGAATCAGGCACATCTTAGAGATGTGTAATGTGTCCTTGTCCTGAAATCTCCTCCGGAGGCATGAGGAAATGGTAATAGAGTGCAGAGGTGTGGCAGGAAAATTAAAGAAATGCAGATAGGAAAATTGTTTTTTGGAATGATGGGTCTCTGTGGCATAATCTCTGTTTTACTGGTCATTTCAAAAGGGCATGAAAAACATTTCCGATGAATATCTATGACCCAGCTGTAAAAGGAAGTAGGTTTCTCTCTTGTATGCTGGAAGACTGCAACTCAAGTCTAGCTGGAGTACACAGCTAATGCTCAATGAAGAGCCTGAGTCCACAGACGATACTAGAAGATTGTACAAGATTTTCTTTCTCTCTCTCATGACAGGTCTGTGTGCACTGATGAGCTGAGTGTGAAAGAGGACCCTGAGACAGTTGCATGGGAGGAGCTCCAGCAAAACCCATCACAGTGCACCACAGCATTGAGGGATATGAGAAGTTTATGAAAGAGAACTTGGGATATTAGGAACAACATGGTTTACTTGTAGTCTTTCTGTTAGCATGTCTACTTTAGACAAATTAAAATCTTGAAGAGAACACCTCAGCTGCAAGTCTGCTGAACAGACTTTGTTTCACTGGCTGGTGAAATGCACTTCAGTACAGTTGCTAGAAAAGTCTACATTAGTTCAACACTAGATTTGGTCCTCCTAAGCGTGGACATAAAGTACTGTTGTTCTAGATTTGCCACCTGTTTTGTTTCTTCTCAAAGTACTTCTCTCACACATTTTCTTTTATTTGACTCTTGTTTAAAACACACATTTTTAGATGAGGGGAAAAAGTGGTGTTCAAAACATCTGTTGCAGGTATTTGTCTGGGCTGAAGAAAAATCCGTTGCATCATTTATTGGAGGTCTGATACTTCGACTACTTCAGAGCTAAAAGCTACAGTAAATTTCATGGAACCTTTCTCTACAAATCCAAATTAGTACTGTTGCACCAGTTGGTGGAATACCTTCATAAACCTTTAGGGTTTTTTTCTTGAACAGAAATAAACAAGGCAACATAGGCTCAAGCCTTTAAATGCTACAGACAAGTTCACTTTTCAGAGGAAAATCAAACTGAGATCCAGGCTGCAGCTGGATGAGGAAACAGAAGGGACAACTATTTGCTGCTCCGTCACTTCTGATAGTATGTGCTTAGCTGTGATTAGACACATAGGAAAGCTCATGTTTTCTTTTGCTGTGAGAAAAAGGTAAAGAAAACCATTGCATGTGGTGAAGTATAAAGGCTACTGCTGTGCTCTCTTTCCCTTGCATTCTTCTTCTTTTTTTTTTCTTCATAAGAAGGGTGTTCCTTTCCTCAAAGAAAGAAGGAGAGGGAGAATGACTGTAAACTGTCCAAAAGGACCGTGAGAAAACAGGAAGCTTTGAAAAGTACAAGAGAAAGCAAGATGAAATCTATTTGCAGGCGGTTCCCCAGGGACATGTGAGCCATTGTTAAGCAGGCTGTTCATACAGCTATATCCTTCCTTCTGCTGAGGAGGAGCTTGGTGCCAAAAGGCTGCTATCTGGTCATTGCCTTAACCCTCCAAGTACCAGCCAGAAATATTTGCTTTCAAGAATCTGTGAGGGCTCTGTCAGGGAGGTAATGTCAAGATGTTCCTAATGCAAAAAAGCAATTCCTGATTCTGCTTCTGCTTATTGTTGCAATATTGTTGTACTGTCAGGGACGCTGATATTGATTCATACCCCTTCAGCCATATGAGAAATAGATTCACTGCGCTTACTTGTTTCTTTCCTCATGGGAACACTGGGTGGGGACAGAAAAGAAAAAAAATAAGAAAAACAGGTGTTCCTGTAGAGCTTTTGTTACTGTCTGGAAAACATACTGGTGATATTCAGTTTCTCGGTTGCCCTCTCCAAGTTTCAATAGTCTGTCATCATCAAACACTGAGCTGAATACAACCTTCCAGCTAATCTGCACGTACCCAAAAAGTCATGTGGATCCACATACTGCACCTACAAAATCTGATCCAAAAAACTGAATTTCTCTTCTGAAGTTTGAGGAGTCAGAGGAGGACTTCAACTAAATGAGAACAAAAAGGCAGGTTTGCAGATGTTCTCAAAGAATGAAAACCTCCAGCACATCTGAAATGTTACACCTTAAGAATTTCAGTAGAAGAAACTAATTTATCAACACAGAATAATGTAAGCGCTACTATGCAAAATACTATTTTCTTAAGACATAAATTAAAATAAAACATAATACTGAAGTTGGAAGACTTTGCTGCTGGTTTTCGTAGTTAAATTTTTTGTTAACAAAGCAAAATGATGAAGCCACAAAGATTCATTTTGACATTTTCTTACTAAAACTAGAACTGAATATCATATATTCCTATGAGATTTTGAACTTCTACATTCTTTCAAGCAAAAATAATTACATTTAAAATCTGTCATCCATCTCTGCTTCTTCACGAAATAGCCCTTTTAAGAAAATATTCAATACCATAAAGATGTAGGATGAAAAAGTTCTAGAAATTGCTTCTAAATCAGTCTTCTATTACTTATACATAAGCTGGGTAATATGCTCCACTCTGTATTGACAGCCATCTTAGAACAAGTTAAAGTGGGAAAAAACCATACAGCCTTTGACTTCATGAGGTATGACTACAGTAATGAACCAGATAGGCAGCGAAAGGACTTATGTAGCATCCAACACTGAATAAGAATATAGATCTGAATAATTCATAAGGAATATATTAGAAGTAAACGGGTCAATAAAGTCTTAAATGTTTACAGGGAGGAATAAGAAGAGAGGATGGAAAGGGAATGTTTGCCTCCAGTGCTGGGGGGAAGCAGCAAACTGGAATTTGCACAGGATTGTAAAAAGGCTGGGTGGTATCAGTGACTGATATTCCGCCCTGAATTACACTTGGCCCACTCAAATCCCTTCTGTAGTTTTATTTTGCTGTGGCTTTTTTAAACTCCTTTCTTGAACTGTTGCATAGCATCACTGTGTGAAGTTGCGGCTGCTGCTTTTCCATGATCCTCTGCAAGGTGCATGACTTAGGCTTTTTGTCAGTGTTTCAAGCTATTAAGCACTTAAACTTCTGTTTGGATGGCTATACTAAGCAAATGTCAAATATGTTTATTATCCTCAAATATCTGTGGCACTTAAACAATCACAGAGCAAAAAAACCCCAGAACTATGTGAGGATGAATGACACCGAAGAGAAAGGGAATAAACCACGGATATTTACGTCCATTATTTTGTGCTAAATTAGCAGAACCTGGATAAAGAAACAAAATCAGACTGGTTTATGGTAATTTTTGAATGCAACTGCAGTACGTCTTAGCAAGTTTTGTTTTCAAAATTCTACCATATCATAAAGTGAGAGAAATATACTGTACGTTAATGCCTCTGCCACAAAATGCACTTACCTTGCATTTAAAGGGTTTGACATCAGAGTGAACAATCATGTGGGCCTTCAGAGTCTGCTTTTGCACAAAGCTCTTGAAGCACAAATGGCATTGATAGGCTCTGATATTGGTGTGGATCAGGACATGTCGCTTCATGTTGGCCAACAGGGTAAATTCACGGCCACAAATTCCACATTTGTGCTCTTTCACACCCTGAAAGAAAAGAAAAATTCTGCAGATAGAAGATTTTCTAGGTAATTTAATCATCAGTACAGCAATTTATGAATTATTCATTCTGCATTAGCAAAGTTGATAGTAAATTATTTCACTTTTAACATTTTTCAAGGTACCTATGTATTTTCTCCTGACAAAGTCTTATGAGCTTCTGAGAAGCAGAGGAGTAAAACAAAATGTAAGCCTAATGAAATAAAAACAAAATGCTTCTGAGAAGCAGAGGAGTAAAACAAAATGTAAGCCTAATGAATAATGACTGTTTACAAATCAGTCAGACATAGTGTCAGAGCTTCCCTTTCCTCTCCTGCTGCTTAAGTATTGATCAAACGTATAAAATTACTGACCAAGAATAAAAGCCCACAAATTAAAAGTACTACTAAAAAGTACTACTAAAGTAATGCTTGCCTTTAATAACTGAATGCAACTGGATTATGTAAAAGGCTCAGATCTATTTTGAAGAAAGTTACAGAAAATAGTCCAAGTAACTGAGAGTAGTCAAGCAATAGCACTAAATAAGATAATATATCTTACCTTCATTACAGAGAGAAAAACCTGTTAATTCTTAGTGGGATTTTCAGTAACCATAATGGAATTATTTCATTTAATATGAGGTTTATAGAACATTTATATCATTTTTTATACTATCTATTTAATTTACTACTGCATAATTCAATATTCTTGACCACCCATGTGGTCTGTCAGCTTCTCAAACAGTGATTTAGATACCATGAAAATCAAAGAATATTCTACTAAATAGCCTAAGAGTTTAACATTCTGAATGAAGGTAACAAGAATTTACTAGTGAGGTGCTGAGGGCAATTACTTCTGCAGGCCTTCTTTAAAAAGGTGTGAAATGACTGTCAGTGGTTTTCACAGTCAATTACGAATATAAAACTGAACATCACCAGCAGTTTCAAGTGTCTGCTCATCTGATATGAGCCTGCATGTAGTCAGCTAAGTACTTTAAATTATATTCACAGCTGAATCCACCTGCAGCCATGGACAAAGAAGCAGAAACTCTCCAAAGGCTCAGGGGCATTTCATTCCCTGTGACAAAAAAACCTACCAAGTCTTCAATTACTAGAATTTTGCATGGTAAATCCGAAGACCAGGGAATCTCCAGAAAGAACAGAAATCATAAGCATGAAGCAGAAAAGAAAAAGCGGATGATGAAGTTGAGGTTGTCCAGTTTTCAAAGACTATGTGGCTATAAGACTCAAGTTCTGTAGTCTTCTGTATTTCTAAGGTTTTTCATGTAAAAGCCAAAATTCAAATGTTAAAGGAAAAATATGCAAATCTGGAAGGAAACTTTCTTTAAAGCGAAAACTTTTGATTTGTCTCCTTATTTTTGTAAAAGTAGATAGTCAATTTCAGACCTTCTTGAATAGAACAATTACATTTTTCCTATTTTTGAAAGCAATCTTTTCAGAAATGTTCCAAAGCTTTCCTCTATCCTAAGCTGACCATGCTGTCACCACTGTCAACAGTGGCAAGACTGCCACTTGAAATGAATTGGCTGTGATTATGATCCTGCTTGTCTATTTCTATTAACTGATAGTCTGGATAGCATATACACAAAAAGGAAATTTTCTTAGGATTACTTTGTTTTCTAAATGTCTAATTATAATGATTCTTCAAAATCTGAGGAGTAATAACTTTTTTTTTTTTGCTGCAGTCCACCACGAACCCATGTATCTTTTAAATTAATTTAAATCTTTTCAAATGTCAGGACTGGCAGGTGGTTATACAGGTCTGCAAAAATTTTACAGAAGGTCATACCAAAAAAACCTCCCAAAAATAAGAGATGTGAATCCAGTTTGGGGAACTGATACAGGGGGTTTAATTGAATTCCTGCTTACAACAAATTTGGGTTTGCATGTACATTTTTAAGCCTAAGGCATCTGGCTGATATGACTGCCAGCAATGCTGGGATCTCTGCAAAAAGCTCTGCAGATGGCAAGAGGCACATTTCTGAGGAAGTACCTGTATGTATTTTTAGTAGCCTGTAATCCTTGTACTGCCTTCAGACGTAAGATGAGAACTAGCTTACCTTGTGAGTCAGAGAGTGTTGCTTCAGGTGGTGGGGCTGCACAAACTCCATGCCGCATTCAGTGCAGATGTATGGGCGGATGTCTTTGTGCTTCATCATGTGGTTTTGCAGCTGACTCGGGTACTGGAAGGTCTTATCACACTCGGTGCAATTGTACTGTATAGGGCCACGGTGGGTGGTTAGATGTCTCTTCAGCTGGGCCAGAGTTGGAAAGTCCAAGCCACACTCCACACAAATGTTCTCTCGTCCACTCTCGTGCTTAGACTCATGTGCTTTCAGCTCACTGGGGTAGGCAAAACCCCTGCCACAGATCCTGCAGTTGTAAGGTTTGATGTCACTGTGTTGCATCATGTGTCTCTTAAGGTGACTGGTTTGAGTGAAAGCCTTGTGGCACACCTGGCACTTATGTGGCCGGGTGCCCTGGTGTGTCAGCATATGCGTGTGCAAGTGGCTCAGCTGCTTGAAAAGCTTGCCACACCGGCTGCAAGCGTGTGGCTTAATGCCGCTGTGACCCAAGATATGGGTGACCAAATTGTACTTGGATGTATAGGACTTCTCACACATGGGACATTGCCAGCGTTTCTGTTCACCCCCCACATCAATATAGTAGCTGTCATCTATTTGAAGGTTGACATCTACTCTTTCCACTTTCTGTTTGTTTTCGCCACTTTCTCTTACTTCAGCCCTCCTGAAGGGTAGTTCTGGAGGTCTTTTCATTTGAAAAGGATTCCTGAAATGAAAGTTTGGTGGTACAATGAAAGGAAACATTAAACCAGGGTGGACTTTAGGATAATAAGGGTAAGGAGCCTGAATGAATGCTGGGCTACTGGGCCACGCCATGTTAGGCTTCACTGGCTCTTGCTTAATGGGCTTAGCTCCAAAATGCTCCAGTGTTCTGTAGAATTGAAAACCCAAGTTGCAGAGGTCAATCATCTGAGAACTGTACTTGGGCTGAGCTGGTTGTTGGAACACCAAGGGGAGACTGGAAGAACCTGTGTTGCTGTGATCTTCAGGTCTATCTGGTGATGATGAGGAATCCTCAAGGGTGATGGGAGGAGGCATTTTTGTTGGCATGCTCTTGCGTTTACGAGACCCTCCTTCCAAGGACCCATGGAATGTATCCATGGTTTCAAGAGGAGGAGGACCATAGCGGAAGTGTGAGAGGTGCGTTCTGAATTCTTCATCAAATTGTGTTGCTCTATGTGGCTTTGTAACACGGCTGAGTGGCTGCAGGCAGCCGGAGAAGGGAGAGGCTTGGGTATTGTCCGCATTAAAACTTGCTTCTTCGTTCTTCATCATATTCATTTTTCTTCTCTGCGGCCCAAATTCCTTAAATAAGCAAAAGAAACCCCAAATCTGTTTATTTCTTCATGTTCTCCTGGATTTAACATTCTACTGATCATTTTATTGTTTTGAAGGCACTGGGTTTTTTTAAATAAATACAGCTAAGGATTTCTTAGGTCCATATAAGACCCAGGGTCTTTTAAAGCAGAATTAAATTGGTAAGTGAAAAGCAAGAAAGCTTTGGTCTTCCTGCCACAGATTTGACCCACACAACATTTTTACAACATAAACATTCTGTACTGTGGCACACTACTTCACAGATGAATCAGTATGGCAATGTTTCTGCCTAATTTAATTCAGTCTGTCTGCTTGTGGGCAAAATTCTATCCTTGGCTGCGCATGAGCAGGCTCTGGAAATTGGCGGAGCATCTAAAGGATATGGCAATACAAACAATAATATGCACATTTATTATGGTTGTGACATGAAAAGCCAAAGCCAAAAAATGTTAAACTTCTTTGTATAATTAACATGTGCTGCTGTGAGAGAAAACAATAGCCAAGTGATCTAAGGACACTGTGTACCATCAGGTTTTGCGCCATGTTTCCTGGCTACTCTCACTTTGTATTGTAATAAGAAGGCGGAGATTAATTTATTTTCTTTGTTTTAATCACAGAGATATTTGCCTGGCAGATCTGGCGGAGGAAGGACATTTGACAGCTCTCCAAATTATATTCAGTTTAATAGGCTTTATCTATGATTTTTTTTTGTTTGTTTGTTTGTATCTAAACAGGTGGGCAAAATCACCACTATAAAACTAAATATAGAATTAATGTGAACAAACCACTGGAACTCCAGAGTAACTGACACCTAAAAATTCTCTGAACATATCTGATAATGGAATGTGATGAGGCAGATTAATAATTTTCTCCTGGAAAAATTTTGTGTTCTACTGATCATATGGGGAACTTCATCTGAATTTGTGGTTCATCTAAAACATTGGTTATAAATTTTGCTTCATCTTAAATAAGGCCTTTTCCCTTGTCCTTCTAGAGTCATAGAATCAGAAAACTTTTGTTAGAAAAAACCTTTGAAGATCATCAAGCCCACCCATTTAGTGCCAAATCGCCAAAAAAACATGTCCCTAAGTAACACATCTGCATATCTTTTACATATATACCTTCAGGGATGGTGACTCAATCACTTCTGTGGGCAGCTTGGTTCAGTTCTTGACCACCTTTTCTGGGAAGAGGTGCTTTCCCTGGAGCAACTTGAGGCCATTTCCTCTTGTCCTGTCACTTCTTACCTGGGAGAAGAGACAAACACCCACCTGGTTATAACCTCCTTTCAGGTAGTTGTAGAGAGCGGTAATGTTACCCTGAAGCTCTTTTTCTCTAGGCAAAACAACACCAGGTCCCTCAGATACTCATTACAGGACTTGTGCTCCAGACCCTTCCCCTGCTCCATTGCCCTTCTCTGGACATGCTCCAGCATCTTAATATTTTCCTTGTACTGAGGGGCCCAGAACTGAACACACTATTCAAGGTATGGTCTCACCAGTGCCAAGTACAGGTGGACAATCCCTGCCCTGCTCCTGCTGGCCACACTGTTGCTGGGACAGGCCAGGATGCCATTGGCCTTCTTGGCCACCTGGGCACTGCTGGCTCATGTTCAGCTGCTGTCACCAGCACCCCCAGCTCCTTTTCCTCTGGGCAGCTTCCCAGCCACTCTGCCCCAGCCTGTGGCACTGCCTGGGGCTGTTGTGAGCCAAGGGCAGGACCCAGCCCTGGGCCTTGTTGAACCTCACACCACTGGCCTTGGCCCATGATCCAGCCTGTCCAGATCCCTCTGCAGGGCCTGCCTGCCCTCCAGCAGATCAACACTCTGGGGCAACTTAGAGTTGTCCACACACTTAATGAGGGTACACTTGATCTCCACATTCATCAAAAAAAGACAACTGGCCATAGTACTGAGCCCTGGGGATCATCACTGGTGACCATCTGTCAGCCGGATGTAACTCCATGCATCACCACTCTCTGGACCACAGAGACTTTTTTTTACATGGGAAAGAGTGCACCCATGAAGCCCTAAGCTGTCTATTTCTCTGGGAGAATGTTGTGGGAAATAATGTGAGAAGGTTTGCTGAAGCTCGGGAAGACAGAATACATAGCTTTTCCTTCTTCCTCTAAGCGAGTCATAGAAGGAGCTCCTGTTGGGCAAGCAGGCCTTGCCTTTAATGAACCTGTGCTGGCTGAGCCTGATCCCTTGCTGTGCTGTTCTGTACATGCTGTGTGATGATACCTAGGATGAGCTGCTCCATAGCCCTCCTTCCAACCCTTCTTGGGAGTCCAGTAAGCAGGGACTTCCTCAGACATCCAGGAGTGCTAGTAAATTGTGGAAAGCAGCTCGGTGAACACTTTCAATAGTTCCCTTGCTACCCTTGGTTGGATCCCATCAGTCCCACAGACTCGTGGTGGTCTAAGTGCTGTAGCATGCTGCTGACTATTTCCTGTTGGATCATGGGGGCTTCATTTGGCTCCCTGTCTCTGTCTGCTAGCTCAGAGGCCTGAGCACCCTGGGAGCACCTGGTCTGGCTATGTAAGACTGCAGCAAAGAAGGCACAAAGTACCTCAGCCTTTTCTTTACTTTTGACACTAAGTTTTACCCCACATCCAACAAAGAATGAAGATTCTCCTTGGTCTGTTTTTTGACGTGACTGTATATATAGAAACTTCTTGTGTTATTTTTTGTGGTAGTAGCTGGATTAAGTTCAAGTTGGGCATTGTCACCACCAGTTTTCTCTCTGATAAATTTGCAACATCCTTGTAGCCCTCCTGAGGGATAGACTTATATGAATATCTGTTTGTGTGCGTGTATCTAGTCAACCAGACAGAGGTTAGGTTGGAAAACTAGACACATTTTTCCTCTATCATCTGTGACATGGTGATTCTATTTATACCATCATTCTTGGAAATGCTAGGTGGAGAGCATGAAGGTGAGTGGAGCACTAAATACACTCTTATTTCTATTTCAGGAAGCTCCATGATGGATAAGCCTTCTTCTAAAGATAGATGGAAGCAAATCTCTGTGACCTAGTTATGCCATGGGCAAGAGAAGGCATCTTAAAAAACTTTTTGCAAGCAGATTTTTTCCTTCTAATATTGTAGAGTGAGTAATTATTTTTTAGATAAAAGTGTGAAGCTAAAGGCTCTGTGACAAAACTCTAAGATGGAAAGTTTAGAGAAAAGGATCAAACAACTAAAAAAGAAGGAGAACTAACTGAAGGAAAAATTTAAAGCTATTTAAACGTCTAACTCAAAACCTACATTAGATAGAGGGAAAAGATAAAATAATTTCTTATAACTTGGACAAATATCTCATAATTATACAACAAAATTACTTTCACTTGCTTGTGTACTGATTGGAAGTAGTTCACATATATATACACACTATCAATTCAAGTAATCATGGAACATCCTGATTTGGAAGGGACCCACAAGGATCATCCAAGTACAACTCATGGCCTGCACAGGACACCCTCAAGCATTATACCATGTACCTGAGAGCGTTGGCCAAATGCTTCTTGAACTCTGTCAGGTTCAGTGCTCTGACCATTTCCCTTGGGAACCTCTTCTAGGGCTAGACCACCATCTAAGTGAAGTACTTTTCTTGATATTCAAACTAAATATCCCCTGACTGTATCAGACGGTTTCCTCAATTCCTGTCACTGGTCACCAAAGAGAAGAGTATCTTCGCTGCCTCTTCCCCTCATGAGGAAGTTGTAGACTGCAATGAAGTCTCCCCTCAGTCTTCTCTTCTCCAGGCTGAGCAGGACAAATGACCTCAGCTGTTCCTCATATGGCATTCCCTTAAGGCCCTTCACCTTAATTTATCTTCTTCACATAATGTGGTACCAAAAACTGAACACTATGTCTGCGTGCATGCACACATATATATGTAATATATATGCATATGTTCCATCAGAGAGAATTTTAACTGGGTATTTATCCTAATGTTTCCTTGTCACCTTAGCTCCCTGGTCAAAACTATTGGAGTACAAAAGTTTGACATACTAAAAAGGGAGAATGGGAAGGGAATCCCCCAAATTTTGAAAAGTCTCAACTGCTTTCCAAAAGTAAAAAAATTGCATTTAAAAATCCTTGTTAGCAAAGTAAAATTCACACAATTCGAACATAATACTTACAAATCAAAATCTTCTCTATAAAATATATGCCTCGAACACCTTTCAACTTTGTATCTCATTTTTCCCCAGCAATAAAGGTATAGAATTCTTTAGAAAGCCTATAGCAGTTGAGGACCCAGCTATGTTATTTACTGCTTTTGTTGGATTATTGAAATGCTGCCAAAAGTACACAGAAATGACAGTGAGTTTTTTCTAATTGTTTAACCTGTCGCTTGGCTGCCAGTTACTCCCTTCTTCCACACAGTTTTGTGCAAACTTTCACTCTTTGTGGAGCACGAAGCTCTAGAACTCCTTGAAATTTCTGGAAATAAACAATTTCCTTGCACTACTAACCTTTGACAGCTTTCACTGAGCCTATGGGCTTATTCCATGGCTACAGGCATCACAGCACCAACCCTACAAAGGGAAAATTTGTAGTCAGGGACCAGCACAATCAGGGACGTGCTGTATAATCCAGCACAAGAGGACTTAGAAGGAAAGGGGAAGCCTAAATAAAGATCACTTTGTTGGTTTTTCTCCCACTGAAATTGCCGTGATAAATACATTAATAATTTCTTCTTTCATTCTGGAGGCAAAGCCCTGTTAATTTGAATGGAGGCACGATCTTAACTATGTTCAGATCTTAATTCCACAAAAAAAAGAGTTCTGAGGAAACCACAGAAGAGACATCAGGTTTGACCCCAGTGAAAAATATACTTAGGGAACAGTTCCTTGTTCTTTAAATAATTCCAGCAGAGAATTTTAAAGTTTTAGTACAGGTCTACAGTACTATTTTTATACCTGGCTCTACAGTAGCAGAAGTCCTTTTAATACTCAACAAGAAAAAGGCAGGGAGAGAGTTTGAATTGAAATTTTTTGGCATTATTTTAATATTTTTTTTTATTTAAATATTTTTAGATTCAAATGTCACCTAGGGATCTTTCATGTTTCCTATATAAGGACTTTAAAACTTCTTTCTTTCTGCAGAACTCATTGTTTAAAATGTAGTGCTATGTAGTATGATTCTAAACATTGGATGGTCATTGAAAATTTTAGATTTTATCACTAATATACAAGCTATTAGACTTTGAAAGTTAGTTGGAAACTCACTGAGGCAGAGATTTCCATGCTGTATTGTCCTTAAACATATGGTCCCCCACTAAACTGAGCACTCCAGAACTAAATCAGTTTCTGTAGAAGAGACAAGCATCTTAAAATTTTATTTCTTCATGTAAATGGAAATACAGAAGAATAAAACTACAAATTAACTCTTCCTTCCCTCTCAAAACTAGAAAAGAAATGTTACAATAAGTTGAGATACTTGTTGAGGAATTTCTGAAATAGCATATCTATGCAGCAGCTAATAATCTTGTTAACTTCTATGAAAAAGGACAAGAGTTTAATGCAGAATATAAATCACTATTTACTTTTTCATGTCCACTCATTTCTGAGACAAAGGATTGAAGAAAGTATATAAATTATACTATTCACTCTACAAGCAAATATGTTACGGTCTCCAGGTAATACTTAGTACAGGAGTCAACAGCAAATTTTCTTAAGAATTCAGTAGAATCAAGATTCTGCTTCCTGGATGAAAGTACTTTCTGTCTATAGACTAATAATATGTCCAGCCATAAAAATATGAGGTTATGAAGTTTCTCAGATTTAAAGAATGACTAAAACTCTTCTGATTTTTCTCCTGGGAAACATAATCATACACCCAGAAATAAAGCTGAGTGAAAGAGATATGATAAATTAAATAGGTTATTTTATTAGGAGGTTTACACTTATGTTTGTTCTTTCAGAAGATGAAACAGACAAAAGTGGGAGAAGTCTGAAGGAGGCCAGATTGGCTGAATAGCTTCTCTTCTCTGGAAGAGAAATTCCATATTTAATTGAACATGTAGGACCACAGAGACCATGCCCTGTAAGAGTGCAATTCTGCTCTCCTTTTGAGGCCTGAAATATGGGCATCTACAAGAAATGAACTAAAACTAACAGCTGTTTCTGTTGGATGTGGGAAGGATTACTGACAAATTTAACACTATTTTGTTTCTTGAGCTAAAGTTGAGCAGTTGGTGAGCTTCAGCTTTATTGAACAACCAGCTGGGGTTTTTTCAATCACTGATTCTTGTCAACTGTTATTATGTCGATAATCATTATTTTAATAGATTTAATGAGCTCTTTGTCTGCTCTTCCAAATATGTTTTGCTTTTAAATGTATTCCATTTTACAGCTGTTGAACTAAGCAGCAAATTATTTACACTGTTTTCTCTCATTTGCTATTTATGCAAAATGTACATCTGTCTCAAGATCTGATAGAGGGATTTTATTGTACTGAATTTATTTCATTTCAGCAGTGAAGTGCTCCCTACTGATTCTAGACTGCTTTAACTCATCTGTCAGAGTTTGAAAAGGCCAACAACACCTGTACTGAAGTGAAAATTTCCATTACTGGTAAGCAAGAATTTTCGGGCTGTAGACATCTGATCCCTCCTTACAATTTTCCATGCTATTTTCCTTTAATGAAAGCATGGATCATTCTAGGCAGAAGGTAATAAAACATGTCCAAATTCACATGAGAATTTCTCTAAAATCAGGGTCAAACCTGCCATCCTATTCTTTGGAGAAGGCAGTGCAAGGTGTACTCCCCATCCATGTTCTCCAGGCATAAATACCCGCATTTCAAGAAGAATATTTTGAAAAATCCATCCCATTAGCATATATGGAGTGTATGCTAATAAATTCAATCTGAATATATAAACTGTGTGCATGTTATATATTAATGAACTATATATTAAGACACCTAAATCAGCCTTCAAGTTTCTATGCTACAATATTCAAAGCTAACCTAAAAGATTATTTATGTTTTAAATGATTGGGGCACTTTTTCTACCATAGTTTGGAGCTGGGAGAAGATAAAAATTTGGACTATCTTGTGAAATTTGGACTACCTTTTGAAAATAAATATGGATTTATAGAAAGTATCCAAAATCACCGAGTGCAGATGTTGATGAGAAGACACAAACATAGTGAAAGTTTTTATAAAAACAACCCTGATCTGGTAATAGTAATTGAGTTTAGTCAAATGCCTTTCCGTAGCTCTTCTACAAACACTTATTTTCTCAGTTTCATAGGTATGTGGACCCATGTCAAAAGAAGTCCATGATTTAACCATTCACTTAATTGTCTGCAGACATAAGGTTTCTTGCCCCATGCCTTTTACAAGGGATATGTCTGCTTAAATGGATAGTACTATCAAGATAAAGATACTGCCATAAAAATCGTTCTTCCCTTTTTGGATTACCAGCACTAGCAGAACAGGAATTGGAAATAAGTAAACAGTTGTTCATGAACATGATCTGGAATGACTGAAAATGAGAAGTGGACCAGATCAGGTTTTTCCTTCCTATATTAGTATGATAGTAATAAGATCACTGACTTTTCACTTCTCCCTGGGAAATTACCTTCATCTGCTGGTAGCAGGCTTCAGGATAAAGCTTCTTCTTTCCATCAAGAAATGTGGAGGTTTTTTTCTCAGTGAAAGAAAAGTGATAACCTTTGTAATCCTTTATAGGACATAAGCAGATCTCACCAAGGCCTGAGGAAAGACTTCCAATGACATATTAAAATATTTCTCACAATTTGCCTTATTTGTTATGGGTTCTGTTGCCCAGTGAGATAGAAATCCATCTACTCCTCAGCCAAATGAAAAAAAATATCTTCAGAACATATGTCAGCAGGTGGAGACCTTTGCAGACAAGCTTAATGGAAATCAAAGAAAGTTAGTTGATTAAAAATCTGACTGCTTGGCATGACACAGTGAACAGATACAAGTCATGCACTTCCAGGGATATCTTATTTATTAAATTATTTTTCCCTTCATTTGCTATTTCAGAATCATCCTAGCTTCATATTTGAAGTTCAGTCATTTTAGATATTCTTTCTGATTTATGGGCTTCCTATCCAACATAGCTGCATTAATATTGTCTGGGAGGTGTCACCAATACAAGAAAATGGGTCTTCTCACAGAAAACTGTGCAGTAGAAGTTGTGTCCCCGCATTGTCTTTGTTTCTCCCAAATTTTAATTTGCATCATTTTTTTTGTATTAGCTGAGAAATACGGAAGTTTAACATACCAATTTGCCTGCACATCTGTAGTTTCAAGATTGTAGTTTTTGAAATTATCTTGAATTTGTATGTAACTTGTATGCAATTGTCTCAGTGCTTGTGGTCATTTAGAGAACAAGACACTATGAGCACTTTCATAGGAATATAGTTACTTTGGTATTCATTATAATAGAGAAAATGCCTTAAAATAGTATCCAAATTATACACATTCACTTTTCCATAACTTACAGATAATTTTTATTTTGATAATTACTGAAAGTATCAAACAAGAATTTCAGATTTCCTCTGCTGAAAGTCTGGGGCAGTCTTATCATGCAGCCTGCCAAAGCTAAGGTACTGTTCGTGGATCACATGTTTTTATAGGGTTTATGGCATAATTTTTTTTTCCATGTTTGCAATGATCAGATTTAAACCAAAAATAAGCTGACAGATGCTGTAGTGAGGTAGCTGCAGATACTTTTCTTCCCTCTAGCGTGAGTGCTTAGTTGTCAGTTTAGCAAAATGGTTTGCTATCCCTCTCATTGCTTTTATGTGTGGTTTGTCCTTATTCTATCATTCTCTCCACTCCTCTCTCACCTAACAAAGGATGAGCGTGACAGAGTAGTATGTCTGGGTTACCCACAGATTGTCTACTCTAGGGGCTTGCTGGCAATGCCTCTAGCAGTACTTAGCCCTGCAGACCTCTCTAGTAATTTCAGGTTATGAACAAAGTCATTTTTTGAGTATTGTTTAGGCCACTGTTTTAGTTCTTTATGTTTCTTTATCTTATCCTCCTTTCTCCTTTCTTTTTTCCTTTTTTGTTCCTCTTTATAAGTTTTCTCAATTCTTCTCTTACATGTTCCTCCCTCTTCACTTCTGTATTCTGTTTTGCACTCTCTCCCTGCTTCTCTATTCTGTTTGCTAAAATGATCAGCAGCACAGACACAACTAGCATAATGAAATTAATGTTAAGTCAAGAGACTCTGAAGTGTTAGCTGTTTACACAAAGTCACCTCAAACCACAAGGTACACATGATGGGAGCCTGCGAGGCACAGCAAATTACATGGTCTAGAAATGTGTAAGGGGAGCAAGACTTCATGTTCTCAGCTGAGCACCTGCATCTGCCTGAATTGCTGGTACTAACATGGAATTCAAAGCTGCTTTGGAGTGCAAGGGAGAGGGAACAGCTGTTGGTAGACCTCTGGGTCCACAGTATAGCCCAGCCCCATCCCTTCCCACAGCAGGTTGGGCTCTGGTCCAAGCTCTTGCCTTTTGCTGTTCCTCCTCAAAAACCTGCTGAGTGTAGCTTAGAGCAAAGAGGCTCTGGTGAGGCACAGGAGGATGTAAAACCAGACATATCAGCTCAGGCAAGCAGTGCAGCTAACCCAAGACACTGTTCTTGTGAAGAATACAAGAAAGCAGAGGGCATATTATGTCAATTTTCCAGCCTGATCTGCAGGCAACTCAGAAAACTTCCTGCAAACAAATTGTAACCTGAAGTTACACTTGGGAGGGGTCCAGACTCCAGAGGGTTGGAGTCTACAGCCCCTAACAATCACATCTGAGTTCCCACTGCTCCCAGTCCCTTGGCACTTGCACATTTTATTAATCTAAAGTTCCAGCCCCAGCCAAAGGAGATCAGTCACCCCACAGGATTTAGCTATAGCACTCCCCTAAGAGGTTAGTGATGTGGGTCCAAACTCCTTGGGAGGTAAATTAATCAGTCTCTCCTCATGTGACTGCTGTATTTTCCCCAAATCAGATGTTGTCAATGTATATTCAGTTATATGCAAGTATTCTTACAGGACAAGAACAGGTTGGCCATAATGGAAACATTTACAGCACATGTAGTAGAAGAATTTCAAATATGCAAAGTGTAACTGGTGCCAGAGGAAACAGGGTGGAAATGCAATTTGATCCTGCCTTCTCTAGGTGTTGGAATTAATGATGGATTGGCCAGCTCAATTAATAACTCAATTAAACAGCCCTCATCCTAAGCAGTCGACTTAATTCTCTCTCTGACATCATCTATGTTGTACTGAAATAATTATGGACTATCTGGGGTGTAGCTGACAAGATGATTTGGAATTAGACTACTGTGAGGTGATGACAATTAGAAAAACTTCTTCCTTTTCTTAAGTGGATAAGGAGATCTCATGTCATAGGCTGGAACCAACGATGCGTCCCTGCCTTTATAAAGTATGTGGAGGCACTTTATACTGTTTAGAGAAGTCCTATCACTCCATCCCTGTTTCCTGTC